>JAGFBZ010000376.1:2235000-2419218 GCA_018398805.1 Hirundichthys speculiger | reverse complement strand
CATATATGCCTTCTCAATTAGCTTTAAACACACAGGAGAGATGTTTATTCCTTATTGTGGTTATTTGTTGTTACATGAATTTCATTTGAAACGTTGTATTTATAATGCATTGTCATGCATTGACAAGTCATGATGTTCCCCCGCGTACCACCAGTGGTATGCGTACCACAGTTTGCGCACCACTGGTTTAGAATGATGCTTAGCCTTATTTTTGAAATCTGGGTACCCACTTTCAAAGTGCATGTTTAAGTCTTATAAGTTAGGCTAAGTGTAGCATCCATTTTGCTGTTTGATAATACATTATCATGAATATTTTACTGTCTGAACAGGACCATGGCTCCCATGCCAGCAGATGCGTTGGGTTCCAAACCCCTGGATGGGGGCTGGGGCTGGATGGTGGTGATCGGGGCCCATATTTCCATTGGATTTGCGTACTCGACACCCAAAGCCCTTTCCATTTTCTTCAAGGAGATTCAAGGGGACTTGGGGGTCAGCTACAGTGAAATCGCATGGATTTCCTCTATCATGCTGGCTGTCATGTATGGAGGTGGTGAGTTGATCTTTTCAGTGTTCATCACATTGGTTACACTGTCACAGTTTTACAGATTCAGACATACTTCAGTACAAGTCCCTATACATTCAGTGAACATATACATGGCATAATGTAAAATTGGGGAATAGTTTCCAATATTGTTGATATTGTTTTTTTGTACTTATGGCCTTTTCTCACTCATTTGCTACGTCAGCCAGGTTTAGCTATGTGCATTTGTGGGCGTTTGTTTTTCTTTTGTACACATCAGAGATGGCTTGAGCAGTCACACAATCCCATTTACTCTTGAAACTGTCTTTCGTCTCTGCAATTGAGTACATAGACAACTGTACAAAGACAGCAGAGAAAAATCCAAGAAACACCTGACTGCAGATGTATGTTTGCAAGTTTGGCGATCAATATATTTCATCAATTATCTTTTCTTTAGAATTGCAAAAGCAAATCCATGTTTGAGTGAATGGAAAAAAATCATTCTCTACAAAGAAAACAACTGATGTGTGATTGTGCCATCGACCGATTTTGACGGATAATTGATAAATTGACTTCACATGACTGCACCAAGTCAAATAGCTTTATGCAGGCCAATAGGAGGAATGTTGCCAGCGTGAATTAGTCAGCTGACTTAAATTTAAACAGCCTTGCTGACCTGGTGTACTCTCACTCATTAGTACTGTAGCTTTTGGTCTGCAGAATTCATGGAGAAATGTTTCTTCTACTTCTTGGGCTGCAGTGATTAATATTATGGCCTGTGTTAACACACAGCAACAGGTTCTGCTTCTGAGTGTGACAGTTTTCAACATGTTTGGCCTCTGATTTTCTGTTTAAGACAAATATGCACATATACAGATGCATACTGCAAAGCGCATGTTAAAAATTTTGTTGCGAATACTTAAGCAGATTTTCTTAAAACAATAAACTTATAGGAGACCCTTTAATCTTCAAGAGTTAACTCAGCTATAAAACCTTTATGTGACTCACTTTGGTCAAAATACCACAGAGAGACTCCACTCCAACCTTCTCTCTATGCGGTTTGGTTTATTTAGGAACGGTGCGCAGTTTTGCAAGACCATGCAAATGTTTTTTGGACCTATATTGGACTCCCTTGTAGTATGTCATCGCTGTATGAGAGACCATACAGTACGTAGCATAAAGGCTCAAACTTGTACATATCAGATTGGTAGAGAAATACCTGACTGGCAGTTTTCTTCTCAAATGCTTCCGTTTTTCTTCATCAACAGTTTGGCTACTGTTCACTATGGATATATGGAAATCTATTGTATCCAAGTCATGGATATAACTACGTTGGATTGTTAAAACACTGTACAAATGAAGGTTTTGGTAGTGGATTCAATAATGTGTAAGAACTCAGTATTTCTGATATCTAACTGGAAAAAAGCAAATAAATCACACAACAAGAAATCAGATTTCCTCATGTGAATGTAAAACATTTGTTAGGTGAAATTTAGAACCACTGATGAGATTTTGCCTTTAAAAAAAACCTTTGATATTCTATGTGCAGTAAGTACATGAACAAAGTCCGACTTAGGTGGAGATAATCAGTGGGGATGGTCCCGGGCAGAGTTTCTCATCGAGAGCGTTGGGACAGTGCTGGGAATGAGGAAGGTGACAAGGGGGCGCTCAGACATAAATCGGGGGGTGTTTGTCATATTTACTCATCACAACTTTTTAACTTCCTACAATCAAGGAAATTATTGCACTATAAACACTTAAGTTATGAAAATTTCATGAATGAGGCCTGATAACTTTCTGCTTTGCAGCTAGCATTGACTCTATGTTTTTTTTTTTTTTTTAATATAAAAAACAAATAAGGAATAGAGAGGGCACTGCATAGCTCGGTGGTTTAAGCAGGTAACCCATCTACAGAGGCTGCATTCCTCTTGTAGCGGTCACTGGTTCAACTCCCAGCCTGCTGTGTGTCTTCCACTCTGCCCCAACTTCCTGTATCCTCTTCACTGTGAATAACGGCCACTAGTGCCAAAAAAAGAAAAGAGCACCTGTTGATATTGTTCTGTTCATTAATTTGTAAGTGCTGGACCACTGGGGGACTGCTCAACAGGCTGTAACCTGCTTGCTTTAACCGTGTTACTATAAACCCACAAACTAGGTGGTTTCTTATTACACATCACCAGTCACTGGGCAAGTTTCAGTGACAGCATGGCACTGGTGGCCAAGTGACCAAATTTCACTGGCAACAAATACTGATATTTTAATGCTTCAGCTTTTAGAGACCTTTAGTTTTATTCTCCATTTTTTCCCCTTTGCAATTTTTAAACTGAGAACCTGAAGCATTTAATAGGTTTTTATCATGTGATTTTTTTTTTCTTTTTCATTAAGGGAAAAAAATGTGACTTTAAGGCATGTGATTTCTGGCAATCTGGTGAATTTTAAGACTTGGTGATTGCTCAGCGGCCTACAAAGATCGTTACGCAGTAATGACCAGTAATGACTGGCTTAAAACAGTGTCCTAATGTTATCTCAGCTATTTATTTAAACTGGTTCAAACATACACGTGAACACAGTAAACATGCAGCGTTAACATTTACTAAAGACCTTAATTAGGTTACATTGTTACCAGACAAAGTTAAAACAATGTTTAGAAAAAAACAGCTTTTATTACAGATTAATGAAAAAAACAATAAAAATAGATAATAACAACAGAGGGAAAATACAACAATAAAATGAGGGTCAGTTTGCAAATTAAATGCAATTTTGAACAGATGAGTTTTAAGTTTGGACTTGAACTGAGGTAGAGAGTCAGTATTGCGGATATCAGGTGGGAGTGAGTTCCAGAGTTTTGGAGCAGAGCTCTGCTCCCCATAACAAAATAATAGTGCTTTAGTTTTTTTTTTTTTTCTTTTGGGAGGGAGCCAGATGGTATCACACTACTTGGTTCATGACAGGCGAAACAATCTGAAAAGACTGAAATAACATTTCGCCATATGTACAATTTCCCACTATAGGTAAACGCGTCATAGCTGATGTAAAATATGACGTTACAAAAGTCTTTTGGAGGCTTCGTGTGAACTCATCAGTGGCTTCTCTCAAGGTTACAGGACAAAGTGGTATAGAATTCACTCGCACTCAAGTCAGGGAGGACTAACTGGTGAAATATACCTCTCCACTGTGGTTCAGGCAGAAGACTTTATCATATTGTCCTTGGCAAGGCTTCAGCAATGTCACCTAGTGGAGGAGAGAGACAGCAGAAATATATCAGAAAAAGATTCAGCACACTGGGGTCTGACACTGGGTCCCCATGGGAGGACATGACAGCCTTTTCAGAAAACCTCTGACTCAAGAAGTCCAAATGATAAACTTATAATGGAAATGGAAATGGTGGTAGAACCAGAGCTGCCCTATTGTGACACAACTGCTGTGAGAAAGATGATCTATCGCTCACCCTTGCTGGAACCTGGTTAACTGTATAAACAGTAAGATGGATATTTTTGTTTATATTGTGGACACAGTTGTGGAGGATAATTCTCTGCAGCTCCGCTTCAAGGTCGAAAAGGGATTTCCATTCAGTCAGTGCACATCTACTGCATACACTGAAAACAGTGGTGATTAATTTATAATATTACCACCCACAACTGCAGGCAGAAAACCTGCCTTCAAACATGCATGTCCCTGCTTCCTTTTGGTCTGAAATCTGGAGAACCATAAATGCAAAATCTTCCTCGGGAGAGACTAAACAGATGAACTACAACTCTGCTGCTAAGACTGATTATTATTTTTTTAGTTTTTCTTTTTTATGCACTGCTAGAAGTCACCAAGTAACAGAATTTGGTTCTGTCTGTTTCATTTTTCTGAAACCGTTCCGTATTTAATTCCGTGCTTAAGGTTATTTTTTTCTTTGCTGTATCACATAAGCCTCCGCTGGTAGACAACCAACCTGATATTATCCCGTATGAAAATTTGTTGAATTTGCATATTTCCGTTTCATTTTCTCCTTTCTGATGGCAAGTGGTTCAGGACCGGAGGCAGCAGAACAAGCTTGAATCATGTTGCTTCATCCACCAGGATGATGTTAAATGTTGATCACCTTTGCCCTTTTTGTGCCATGTGTGGTGCTTTTGTTTCCATACTATTCAACTTTTGCTTCATTGGTCCACAGGCATTTTCCAGTAGTACTCTGAAGTCCAGAGGTTTTCTTTGGTTCTTCTTTACCTCGTTGCATCTTGTCTTTGGAGTCTCAATATCTAACTATGGACTTATGGATGTCTAAACACTTTGAGATCACTTTGTATCTTTTCCAGCGTCATAGAAATCAATAACTCTTGATTGTATGTCTTCAGACAACTCCTTTTTGCCAGGTTTTCAAAATCTTTTTCTGGCAATAAATGAAGGAAAGGTTTACAGCATACAGGATTAAAGACTGCTGAGTAGCTGATAGAAAGTGTATTGGCTTGCCTGCTTCTCAGTTTATACAGGAAGGAGAGATTTTCCGTCCTCTGCTCTGATGCTCTTTTACCCTTGGCTATGGTCTATCAGCTTACTTAAGATATCTTTATGCATGAACACTGGACAGCTTTTGGAGACTGCGGAGGCGATTTGCTTCAGATTTTCTCAGCGGTTGCTGTTCACACATCCAGCTCTCAGCAAAAGATTCTCCATTGGATATGCGCTCTCACATCTCACAGCTGGAAATGTGAAGCCGGGCATCTCAGTCGACTGCAGAGGACGCAGAAACGTGATGCAAATGTATGCTTTTGAAACCACCGTGTTTACAGGATGTCAAGTATTAGATGAGGTTTCTCCAGGGTCATTTTTGATTTGATATCCAGATGATGCACTGTAGTTGATTAAGTACTCAAATTCTTTGCTCAATTCTAAATTTGAGAACTGTATTTTCCTGAGTCTTTCACAGATTGGTAAACCACTCACCATGTTTACGTCTGAAAGAAAGCTCTTTTTATGCCCTGTCAGGTTTCTGACTTGCTGTGAATTAACCTTATGAGTTATGAGATGGTAAACTGTGATGTCTTCATACGTTAATTTGTTTTCCATACCTGCTGCAATCCCATTCAGAGTCACAGGACCCTGCTGAAGCCTATCACAGCTTTCACCAGACAAGAAGCAGGGTTGACCTCAGACGGGTTGCCAATCCATCAAACACCATGGTGTTTTTATTATTATAGATATATTTTTAAAATTGCACACCCTTGTCCAGTAGTCAACACAGCAGATTGGTTTGTTTACAAGAAGGTTGTGAGTTGTGAGAAGGTTCTGAGATCAAATCACAGCCGTAGCCTGTCGGTGTGGAATCTGCAGGCTCTGCTTGTGCACGCATGAGTTTTCTCTGGGTACTCTGACTTTGTCCCACAGTCCAAAAAACTGCATTGTAGGTTGATTGGTGGTTCTAAATTGCCTTTAAGTGAGAGTATGGATGTCCTTGGTTATTTTTCTTGTGTGTCTCTGTGGCCCTGCAATTGACTGCTGACCCGTCTGGGGTGTACCCCGCCTCTTGAATGATGACAACTGAAATAGGCTACCCCCCCCCACCAGGCTGAAGAGGTTTTAGTGGGTGTAGAATGTGGAGTGATGGACAACTTGTGTGTTTTGTTGCCTCTATGCAGCTCTGTTCCTCTATCCGACTTTACAGTAATTCTGGCATCAAATATAAAGTAAAAAATATTTTCCTTTACACAATTAACATTGTGTTAATAATGTTTCTTAAGTGTTTCTCAAAATTTATCAGCTCCAACATTTGATACATTGTCAGCTTTGTATCATTTAAAATAAAATAAGCGCTTCGGTTGTTTATAAATCAGACTACTTTATCTATATTTGTGTAGTATCCCCACAGCTCTGTTGTAGTGGCTGAACAGACAACTGAAACTGTTCGTCTCAAGATGCAACACAAGAATGACCTGACCTTTCTTTTTTTACCTTAACGTTTCTTCCCAGGACCCATTAGCAGTGTGTTGGTCAAGCGCTTTGGAAGCCGACCAGTAGTCATGACTGGTGGACTGATGTGTGGGGTTTCTATGGTAACTGCATCTTTTGGAAGCTCCATCATTTATCTCTACTTTTGCATCGGCGTCATTGGAGGTAAAGTTCATGTTTCATGTTTTTTTTCTTCTTTTTTTTATTTTTAATCAACACTTCTTACACAAAATAACCACCACACTGGTTTGTTTACAGGTAATCTTCCATTATTTGATCACAGACCAAAAAGCTCATGATTTACTTGCCATAATTCTTATTATTGCCATCATTTGAGGTGAATAAATCACTTTGGGATTGGGAGGTTGGTAGTTTACATCTTTTCACATCTTCTCACAAGCTCTTGGTTCAGATTAGTCTCCGCTGACTCAAGCTGCCGTGCACTCTGTCCTGGGCCTTGGGCATCTGGCCCAGCAAGACGACCAGCACCAGGACAGTAATTAAGACAGAGCTATCTCTGATCCCAGTGAGCACAGTCTTCCACGGCACTCTGTGCTTTCCCGTGGTGTCCAATCATGGTCGTCAAATGGGAGCTTTCTCCCTCCCCGTACGAGGCTCATTACCCTGCCAAGTGCTCCTGTAAAGGATTAATAGGCCCAGCAAGTGTTTGGGCCATGTGTGGTGCCCAAGGGCACGTGCTCCCCTGAGTCCTGGCACAGTCACATGTAGGAATGGACTGGTTTTTAACTTGCAGGCAAATTCAAAAAGATAACCATTTATCAGAAAAAACACCCCAGACAAGTAAAAGACTTTGGATAATTATTCTCCTCAGTTTTCCCCTTTTACTGAAAAATGTTCTCCTTCCTTTTGAGTTACAACAAAAGACAATAACCAGTTTGTGCTTCTGAGAAGGTGTGAGGTGATGTTGCTACTGCTGTGCGACCTTCTTGCTGGTTTGGACTTGAACTTTCAGTTATATATCACGATGCAGGAATCAGTTTATTTCAGGCTGAGATTTCTGCATCGCACACGCTTCTGATGAAATTACAAATATACACACAGAGGACATCCTGGCCTGTGGCTGTTGTTCATAGTAATCCTTTTGTCTTAAAAAGTACAATCTGCGTTACTAGGGTTGCGTGCGCTGGTGATAAGGAAAGTGAATGCCACACAACTTTTTTCAAAATAAAGACACAGAGGTAACATTCAAAAACATAAAAGAAATAAAAAAATGATGACATATCTTAGATAAGACTGAGGGATAGGAATAAACTTGTGGTTGGTAATGCAGTGGAGACATTTATTTCAGAATGATTAATAATTATCATGTTAATATAATTTCATGAGTTAACATATTTATATAAAATATGGTATTTTCCTCATTAAACAAGAAAAATATAGCTGAAATACACTTTTACTTTCTAATTTTATGTGGTCAGTATGGGGGATGGAGAGATGGAGAGAGAGAGAGAGAGAGAGAGAGAATTTTTTACCAGGGGCTTTCCTGTGGATCGAGAGAAGAGGAGTAAATTGACATTGGGTGGAAAATATATAGCTCTTCAACCACATTGCTGTAGCTCTTCATCTTTCTCAAATTAAGGTGCTATTAAATTAATATGTTCTGGATAGAGAGGCAAGAGAGTGAATGTATTACTCAGGCTCACTAATTTACTTCTACTTGAATGGAGAAATTATTTCTGAAATAATTCCAGCATTCTGTAATGAGATTTTAGCTGGCAAAAGTGAAATGAGATGGAACCTAAATGAGCACCTTGCAGAATCAGGCATAATTTAATTTAGCAAGGACCCTTTGAGGTTTAGGTTCAGTGGAGGTTTCTTTCTGAGAGTTTTTAGCATGTGACTGTATTTTTTTTCTCTCCCTCTTTCTACATACAGGTTGTGGACTCTCCTTAAACCTGAATGCGTCTCTCACCATCATCAGTAAATATTTCCTAGCCAAGCGACCGTTAGCCAATGGACTTGCCATGGCTGGGAGTCCGGTGTTTCTCTGTTTCTTGGCCCCCGTCAACCAATATCTCCTGGGCCAGTTTGGCTGGAGAGGAAGTCTGCTCGTTCTTGGGGGGATGATGCTCAATTGTTGCGTTGCAGGGGCCTTGATGAGACCTGTCACTCCACTTTGTTCACCACAGAAGAAAAGAGAGGAGCCAAATACGAACAATACTAAGATAGAAGGAGGCTGTTTGAAGAGCGCTAAGAAGTTTGTTGACTTGTCCTTTTTCAAGGATAGAGGCTTCGTCATTTACCTCATAGGAAATATGATGTACATCTTCGGGGCCTATGCACCCATTGTGTTTCTGTCAGCGTATGCGATCAGCCAGGGGGTAGAGGAGTACTCTGCAGCCTATCTGCTCTCTGTCATGGGATTCGTTGACATGTTTGTTCGACCCGGCACCGGTTTGGTGGCCAACAGCAAGTGGATCAGGCCGAGAATCCAGTACTTCTTCAGCTTTGCCATGATTTTCAACGGTGTATGCCATCTAGTGTGCCCTCTGATGAAGAGCTACGCCCTCATGGTGGCCTATGCAGTGTTTTTCGGAGTGGGTTTTGGGATGGTGTTTGCCATGATATTTGAATGCCTTATGGATCTGATGGGAAGCCAACGCTTCCCCAGCGCTGTCGGACTGGTCACCATTATCGAGTGCTTCCCCATGCTACTGGGACCACCTGCTGCAGGTAAGACCACTAATACCACTCATTAATTCAGTGTTCAGGCACAAACTAATTCATCATGTGTGCAAAACTAACTAACTTTATGTCTCTCAATTACACAACCATATGTATTTAGTTTGAGATCTCTAAAGATTATATAATGAGGCCAAGAACAAGTGAATAAGGCACACTTGGCAAACACCTTTTGGGGAGGAGTTGATGGGTGACTCCAGTCGCTTGTTTCTACCGTCACAGTTCAATTCATTCAACAACTTTAAACATCCAGGTGATTTTTCCTGGCTGCCGTGCCACTGAAGTAGGCCGGGTTACTGCTGCATATTCGGCCAGCTGCCTTTGTCTTGTCATCACGCAGTTTAAAGTGCACCAGACGTTGTCTTCCTTTTAACAGCCAGGGGGAAGTGAAGCAGTGCTGCAGGTGATGTTCACAGCCACCAGTGAACAACATCACTGTGTGCTGGTGGCAGGGAAGGGACCATATTATATTATTAGTTCCAAAACTGACTATCTGAATTTATAAATGCCATCAGTCTTGAAAAAAAAAATCCCCCCCAAAAAATAAATTGAAGAACAGTATGAAGAATTTCATGATGTTTTTCTGCTGTGGACCAGTGTTCCACACTCTGCAGTGAGACTCTTTTTTTTTTTTTGTCCTGACCTGTTTGGACAGATCTTCATTGTGCTGCTTGCTCGCTGGCGTGCTTTGCTTAGTGGCGTTGCAGGCTTTAGAGTCTTTCACAACATGTCAATATAAACTGAGATCACGTGATACTTGGAGTCCACAAAATTAGACCGAGTTGAACTAGTTGTGTAACCTCTGAAGGTAACTGGCAGATTATAATTTAGGAACTCAGAACTAAGGCCTTTTTCATATTTGGATGCAAAAGCTTTTAAGTTCATATTTGAATTTTTTTGTTTTTTTATTTTTTCTTAATCCCACTTCACCAGTTATATTTCTTGCTGGTTGTGAAATCCAAAAATATGTTAATTCAAATTTCAGGTTGTAAGAGAGCAAAATACCAAAAAAAAAAAAAATACAGGGTGTGAAAACTTGTATGCCGCCAGACTTGTTTGCTGTCTGATAATTCACCTTTAGCTGTGGCCAATGACAATGATGCCTTCCAGAAAGGAGCCATTATTACATTAATCACATAAAAAGTGTTTTGTTTCACCGCCCTTCGAAAACTAATGCACTGCATGAACTTCACGGTCTGTGATGTGAGTTGTGTCATCCAGTTTGAATGTGCTGAGTCACAACACTAATAGACCTTTTTCAGCCGTGAGGCTCTTTTAGTTCAGTCCTTTAAAAACTGACAGAGAATAAAAATACAAAATGAAAAAATCCCTTGAACCAGTATGTGTCGGCTGTCAATTTAGATGGAGGACGAACACTTATGTAGAAGCACATAACATAATCATGTATGGAGACCATCCCACTGTCAAGCTTTTCGTTTGCCTTCAGTCTGACTTTTAACGAGGAGAAAAGTTATAGCCCCCTATAGTTTGTCTTGAGTGACCCTGTTCTGAGGGGATCATTTAATGGGGGTAAATAAGTGCCTCCCTGCACGTCTAGCATTCTCCTCCAGAGGGCACAATCGTTAAATCTTCCATATACGCTTGTTACTGCTTCTCCAAACCTTCAGGTCAAGCCAATTAGGAGGAAGTAGGGTAAGTTGGTGTAATTAGCCTTTTGCTTTGGGTGTTTAATGATGCTCAGTTCAAACTCTCGTTATTAAAGTCCTGTACCTGGGCCATCATTAAACTGCGAATACATTAAAAAACGGGTGACTATGCCAGATGGACATAATTACTGCTTAGCCAATCAAGGGCTGTCTTAATGAGGGTGATGGTCATTTGAGTACAGGCACCAGATGAGCACTATCAATCAGATAATACAGCCCGAGGTTCGAAATAAAAATCCAAATATCAAGTCATCCCTCCTAGTGAAAGCACATACACGAAAATGATCATCTAAGCCGTTGTAGAGATGGTAAGTAGTGTACTTAGAGACCTGTTAAAGATACCCTTTTAATGGCCCTGTAACATTTTAACATTTCTTGAATGCGTTTTGATAAGGCGATGTAACGTGGCCTCTAATAAACAGGTTTTCTTTGATGTCACGTCATACTGGCGTTCTCAGAATTTTACAAAAGCAGGCCTGGCTTGTCAAAGAGACATGTTAGTTACTGATAACTGAAGCGAAATGATCGTAAATTACATATTCTTTGTGAATGTATGAGGAAAGAAAAGGCATGAGGGAAAAAATAAGAAGACTTGTTTAAGGGACATAAATAACACACCATCCTGCTTAGGATAGTTAAGAAAAAAAAAAGTAAGACTGTGTAAGAACTGTAGTACAGTGACATGGACAGTAAAACATGTCAAGACTGAGAGAAATGTGGCACTCGCTCATCCATCGGTCTGGAGGGGAGGGGGCCGGGGCAACATCCGCTTAAGTCTCTAAAAACCTGGAGGCTTAAATCTGATCTAAACTACATTTGTCACTTTTCTGCAGACTTGGGCTTGATATTTATGGCTCTGAAAATGGGCCTCTCCTCTGATTCGTTTTGGTAGCAGCCATCCAAATTGCCTTCCCAGAGCTGCAGGAGAGCCAGGAAGAGTGTAATGCCTCTCTGTCAATTCCAAAGTGGCTCTCCTCAAATTGGCCCGTGCTCTTTCGCACTCTTGCACACACATACAGAAGGCGGTAATCCAAATCTGAGTTGCTTTTCACTTTCAAAGTTGTAAAGCCGTTAAATGTGACTTTTGTTTGGATTGGCATCATTTTGTTTCATCCTTCTGCCCCAGGGTTGCTGGTGGACGTCTTTGGGGACTACAAGTACCTTTTCTTCATGTGTGGAACAGTGATTGTGACCGGTGGGGTCTTCCTCTTCATCATGAACATCTACAATTACCACATGATGGAAAAGGAGAAGACTGGTAAAAACAGACAACAGAGCCAAAACATTGAGAACCAGGGTGAGTTGAGCATCTCAGAGGCAGAAGTGACTGAGCCTGAAGCAGTAGAGATGCAGAGAGCCCCGCAAGACCCCTAACTGGAAAATGCAGAACAAACAATGTACTTCCTCACTGACAGTAGTAGACTTTACTTCTAATTTGGTCACACTCCCATTTTGACAGAAGAGTATTCTGAGTATTATTCACTAATTTAATAATTTTGTCAGCTGGCTTTCAAACAAGACCAAAAACGAAACTGCATACTCTCCTACTAGAGAGTACTGATTGAGCACAAAATGCATTTTGTGAAAAAATGCACACTGTGCAAAAAAAAAAAAAAAAAATGTTGTATTACTTAGCATATTCTTATACGCAACTGACCAGTCTACCTCAAACTGTCTGCACAACCACAGCAGTCACATGCTACTGCATGCTGTACCTCACTACAAATTCACCTTCTGTGGATTCACGCGGCTGTGTTGCGGCAACGCACGGGGGTGGGGGTGGGGGATGGAGTGGGGGGAACCAATCAGGTTTCTTCCTGCTTGCTACATAAATGAGCCGCATGTTTTGAATAAGTCCCGCCTCCTTGTATGATTTCATTAGCTAGCTCTGGCTGTATGTGGGAAAAGTTGAAACCCCCCCCCCCCAACTTTTGACAGACTCAACGCCAACGACGGGACCCATAATCCCATTCGGAACAGATGACGTCACCCCATTCACAGTCTATAGAGACGGAAGCAGCCGACGCTTCCATCACGTACGTGCGAATCCACCTTATGGTGCACCCAAAGGCCATGCTGTATGAGTAGTTCAAAGTGTGTGGCTTTGAAAATGGCCTAAGACACTATAGTCAAGTCAAGCTTTTTGAGGCTGTGCAGTGGTGCTTCAAACTAACGTCGATGTTATTTCACAAACTACAATAATCTTTTAGTCAGACGATGGTTTTTTATGAACTTCCGTCCATCTGCTTTGTGTACCTGCCTCATCCTGTTGAGAGTCACAGGAGAGCTGGAGTCTGTCCCAACTGTAGTCAGAGAGGCAGAAACACCATGAACATGTACTTTGTGAACATTCAAGGACAATTAAGCAAAGTTTAAACACTCGGAAAAAAAAAAGAAAAGTCTTGTTTTTCATTTAAAAGTCACTCAGCTTTAACATTCGCATCGTTACATCTAATTATTATCCAGGCATTTCTCTGCTATCAACTCCAAAAGTGTGAATCTGTTGGCAGGACTTATCCCTGGAGAGAACACAATATTCAGATATGGCTATGTAAAATATCTACATGTTCCAGATTTTTTTTTTTTTTCCCTTTGGTTCATCTTTTCATTTTTGGATGCATGTTGCAAAAAACACATGATTTCATAATTTTCTTTCTACCCTGGCGAAAAGAATATTTGAATAATTGTCGATGAAATAACAGTTTAATGAGTAACTGGAATTGTAATTTTCAGCTATAATTCATTTGTCATCTGTTCTCTGTCACATGGCATGTTTGCATACAAGGAGGCTTATATGTGCTAATGACACACTAAAAAAAATTTATGTTTCCTCATACCATTAACACAACTGAAGTCATCCTTGTTTGCAAAGAATTACTCGGAATTACTGTTTCTGCCTCTCAGTTTATGATGAAAATAGATTATCGTGAAACCAACTGAGTATTTCCATTACTATATAACTTCTTTTTCTAACGTGATATTATTAATCTTTTTTTTTCTTATCCTCACTATAACTCAATACTCAATAACTTAACTCAGTGCCATCTGTCTGTGGGGGTTAAAAAAAAGTAGTACTGTGTAATCTTGTAGTGATCTTTAGGTTATTCTTTGCACTTGCATTGTTTCTGTTTTATGTCAGGAAGTAGGCCTCTTTGTTGCCAATTAAATACTGTATCTGATTATGATGACATTTATTATAAATACTAGGAGATCGTTGATCCCTTTTTTTTTCAGGAAAACACTTAAAAGAACCTGTTACTTATTTGTGGTACAAACTTAAGTTAATTCAAAAGTCTGCAATAACTGGTAGTCTTTTTTAAACTTGTCAGTATTTATTAAGTTTGAGCTCTCATGTTGAAACACGTATCTAGGATCTATCTTCCTGAACCGTGCGACCCTTCTGTGTTGACATTTAGTGAGCACAGATATGTGCACTGTTATTTGATCTGTTCCTGTGCGGTGCTGTTCATGTGACTGTGTTTGTCATGGGACTGAGTGATGAGAAAACTTGTATTTCAGACTAAAGCTAGAGCTAAAGTATTTAGAGTGATGGCAGCTTTTTATTTCTTTTTCTTTTTAAACTCTGTTTTCAACAATTTAGTTTCAGGACATTTGTATGAGCTCATAGTATAGAATATATTATGAACATTGGATTGTTAACCTTAATAAAACCTGCTGTCTTAAAGCCTGAGCTGTGAATATTATTGTCTAAATACCTCTTCCACTGGTCAGTCATTTGTCGTTTCTGATTGCAGTTGTTTTTTTTTTGTTGTTTTTTTTTAAATATGGAGGTTGATGAGTCACGGTTGATGATTAGTATCCAGGACACATGAAAGCAAGTTCTTGCTTTCCACAATCCACCACTAGTGTAAATGACACTCAGACACACGAGAAATGCCATCCAGTCAAGATCTAGCATGTAGCTTCTATGTGTTTGTGGCTGTGTCTAATTTTTCACGACAATTAGAAGACTGGGGAGCAAGTTTTGAAATGTCAGCAGCTTAAGGGCGTGAGCAGCTAATGAAGCAAGGCTCCCAATGTTCCAGGCTAGTGCTCCGAGCTGCATGCAGCCTCATTCACATCAGCAAATCATTGGGCCCATAAATTAAAATGCTCAGGCAAACTTTTTTTTTTTTTTTTTTCCTGCGCTATCTCCTGTCCCTTTTCAAAATTGTGCAATGTCTTTGTACATAACAAGGTGGAAAGTTTCCCCAGAGACGAGGCTGTGGGCACTGCGGCTGGGAATCTGTTTGCCATTTTTATATTCCCTTTCACCCACCGGGCCCTTTTGGCCTGCTGACCCACTCCTGCAAACTGCCCTTCCTGCAGAACTCCATGACTCTTGTCCTCTGTGCTCAATGGTAGACAAGACTTCTGTGTTTCCCGAGGGTCTTGGAGATGATGAACTCAAACAGGAAAAATCTGCTGTCATGTTATCTTCTGCTGTTGATGCTGTGATAATGTACTCTTGATTAACACAAGCAATGTATTCTTTCTTAAGCTGCCTCAGCAGAGGAATTCCTTATACCTTTAGTGCTCATAGCCGATAACACAGCACCTCAGTAAAATGGAAATTTAAGCTAAAAAAAAAAAAATAGTCAGGTGACTTTATTGGAAAATACAATATTTGCTGCAAAAGAACTTAAGTCACACTTGGTGAACTGTCTGCAAATTGAAGCAGTGCACTCCTGCACAGGACTGAGACAGTGATGAAGTGCCTTTTTCTTCGTCATTTCTTAATGAGAACAGTAAACGCAATGTGTCAACGGGAACTTTAACTACCATTGACAGCTCTCAGTTTGCTGTCAGTTGACATTAAACGAGTATCCAGTCGGCAAATGGGAGACTGGAAATAGTTATCACTCCATATATATGAAGTTTCCCATCTGCCTGGGTCGCACAACACTCTTCATAAAACAGACAGAGCACGGACGAGAGGCTGGCGTCTGGCTGTTGATTATCAGCCCTTCTCCTGACCTTTGGATCTGTTCGAATCAGATCTCGGTTGTTTACAGTAGGGAGCTGACCTGATGAATCTGAAGTGTTCTTACACGAGTGAAGAGAGAGAAAAAAATGTGCTCCCAGAGGACTCAAGGAGCACGAGCGTCTATCAACAGAAGAAATTGAAGGGGATGTTTCAGAGAGGCAGAGATTAGATCGACCTGCGGTGTTGTGTTGAACAAGCACAGCCTACCGATGCCATGCTTCCCTTTGCAGAAGTGACATGAAACATACAGGACGCAGTGGAGCAAGGACAACTGTATGTGTGTACATGCATATATATATACATATATATATATATACACACACCCCAAACCCTTTTCTGTGAAGGTATATTACTACTTTAAAATATATATTCCTCACCTGTGTTAACTATATTAGTGCCACATGCCCCTGACAGATATAAGACCGACGATAAAAAGCACTTTTTAAAATGGAAAAAAACCCAAAAACATCTTTAAGATATATAATTTAATGTTGGAATGATATTGTGATGCGTTTGGAGTTTGTTCAGTTGTTGTGTCTTCCTCTACAGAGGGCTGCAGCTGAGCTTGATTTATTACAGAGTCAAAATGCATCACAAGGCTGTCAAAGCTCTGATGGACCATTTAGATTTCAGTTTGCTCCGAATGTAAATCACAAACACTCAGAGATAAAAACCAAACACCCAGAGGCAGTAATGCTTTTTGGTGGGATCTCATGATCTCTCCATAAACCAGAAAAGAAGATTTATAACAGCTAATATTTTAAGGTAATATCTACATTCAAGGCAAGCCATGATGTTTCCAGGTGGGATGTTTTTACAGTTTGTGTTTTGTGTTTACACCTAATCTTGTGGTTTGGATGCATGAACCTTGGATAGTGAGTGAAAACAAAGGTGCACTTTGAAATGAAAAATAATGTGAAAAGTACTGGGATGGATATTTGACACATGAGTACAATTAAACCCTCTCCCTCACCAGAATTCACTTTGGAGATTTTTGCTTGTTATAAATGTGAAATAATCCTTTTTTTTGTGTGTGATCATTTTTGTGTCCATGTAAATGCAAGAAAAATAAAGGAGATGTATCCCAGAATATTTCACAATACTCTGTTTTGTAAAAATGGGAGGTTGTAATGGCGTAAAAACTGTGCTTCTCATTTTCCAATTATATTTTAATGCCCAACCCAAGGCATGTACTTTTTAATGCAAAAACCTAAGCAAACAACGGCTGAATGAGGAATTTAAGGCAGCTATTGAAAATGACAAAAAAATCGACAAAAAAAAACTTTCAGTTAAGTAAGACTGAATTCCCGTGTCCATGTATGAAACAAAAGGGTTTGAGGACACACACACACACAAAAAAAAGACATACAAGTTATGCTTTAATGTCCGTTGCACAAACGTTCCCATTTGTTTGGGTTTGAGGTAGCATCGTGGTGTGGTGGTGATCATCGTCACCCCACAACTCGAAGGTTCCCACCAGTCTGAACCAGCCCAAGCTTCTCTATGTCGAGTGTGTATCTTTTCCATGGACCCCCAGAACCCCCCCACCCCCCATTCCAGAGACTATTAGGTTGACTGGTGATCCTAAATTACCCACTGTACCCTGAGACTAGACACATAATTTAAAAAAAGCTATTTAGGGGAACAGATAAACGGGGTAATGCAACCACATAATGTGAAGAAACCAATACAAAATAAAGAACTAAACTGTGGTAAAGGGGTTAGAGAAAGTAAAAGACGGGGCGTTTGCTACTTGGGGAGATATAACAGACCCCTTCCATCCATCATCCCTGTCTTTGTCCCGTCCACTGAGCCGGGGAGGTAATGAAAGTAATTTAACGTACATCTATAATTAATATGCCCTCTTTGGGCGGTGTGGTTGGGACGAACAAGTGATGGAGTGTGTTTATTATGTGTGTGTGAGGAAGTTGGCATGACGGGGCAGCGGGCCATTGACACGGTAATTCAGTAGCCATCATTCCTGCTGCGCTGAGGTCAGATTGGTGCAGCTATATGGGGCACCGCTGGCTTTAGTATTCCCGTAGGTATGCACGGAAAGTGGGTTTTTATTCTTTCTTGATTTTTTTCCCCCTCTTTTTCCTTCTTCCTTTCCGAGTCTCCTGAAGAGGCACAGCACGTCGCAGTGCCCCAGGCCAGTGTTCTCCCTCTATTTCTCATTTTCTTTCTCTCTCCTTCCAGTCCACAATTCCCCCCTTGCACTTATTCCTCTCCAGTTAGTTTGTAAACCCTTTCTCTCTCCTCTGTCACCGCCATCTTTACATTTCCTAATATTCTCTCGGCTTCCAAGAAAACTTGGGAAGCGCACTTCAGGAATCCTCCGCCCACCGGCACCTTTTTCTTTTCAAAAGCCGGACCCCTTTGCACAAACAGTTCAGAACTCAACTGCCCTCAGTGCTGTCTCCTTTTGAAAGCTCCCTGCTCTTTGAATCCTGCTCGTTTGAAGAGAATGCCCTTTGCATTTCTTTTACACAGTCACTGTAGCAGGCTTTTAGGTTTTCCTGACTCTATGCTCACACACACACACACACATGCATGCATGCGTGTTAACACTCTTGCAGAAATATAATTCTGCATCGTAATAGCGTGCACAAATGCACACTTACCCACACTCATACGTGTCCATAGACACTCAGAACATCGATTTCCTGCAGGGTTGGTGGTACAGAGAGTAAATTTCTTTTCAACTTTCAACCTCAACACCCTCATTTGATTTCTCTCCTCTCCCTTCTCTCAGGCTTCACTTACATGCTTGGCCTTAGACCAGCTGACGGCCAGTCACCATTAAACATCTAATTCAGGTTAAACTGCCTTTAAACTGCAGCTTTACAACCTTATAAATAGCCATCTTGTTGTACTTCGAGCAAACCAATTAAATGCTCGAAAGACTCATAGAAATTCTAAGACACTTTTCCTCAAACCAGGTTGAAGAGGAAGTGTAATAGAAACTGCTGCAGCTGAGGTCTGTTAAATCCTGACGCTAAATGTCCAATCTTTTGCTTGACATCAAACCCCCTCACATTCTCCCAGAAGAAATCTGCAGTGCGACTATAAAGCATGTGAAGACGGTCCACTAAATCTAGTCTGCATGCAGAGGAGACAAAAGGGTTCGTCTATCATGGTGTATTCTGTCTGCCCCTTTCCTGTAATTTTGAAAGCAAGTCTATGCAGTAGAATATTCTTCCCACTCATGTTCAAAGATGATTAAAAGCACTGAGGTAAAGTATTGCCAGGTGGGACAGGCTGTACCCTGCTTCATTTGTGAGCTGCTCCTGTACACACATTTCTGCTGTATTTTGACTGAGTAGTTATTTGCTTAGTTGGGTCCGCTGAGAAAAAGAGAAATAACAGCCTTATCCTTTAAGACCTGAGCATAAACTTGGAACAAGGCAACTCCTTCTGGCTGAGCCACAGCAAATTATTTACTGGAAGGGAGGTAAATAGGTTTGTCGGGATAATATGGATAATATGCTGTGCTCCTGTGTAGAACTAGGTAAATAACAGCTAAGGAGGGGGGCGGCCGCCTCTCGATTCAGTTTGCAGAAATCAAAATGATCAGCGTGTAAAATGTCTCTCTTTGGCTCCCTGCGGTGAGTATATCTAAGCGTTTGTCAACAGATGTGGAGACTCACTAAGTGTGTGGACTGAGCTGGCTGAGTGACCACATGTCTGACTTTAATGGGCAACATATGGAGTTGGTGAGAGATGGGCAACACTCAGCCGGTGACAGGTGCTGAGTCATCTGTTATGCTGACACCTGCCTCACAGCGGACCAAACCAGAGGACACCTTCGTTCAGGGGGCCTGACCCACGCACACACACACGCACACACACCCACACCCACACACACACACACACGCACAGCTCTGTGGTTCAGTTGTAGTTTCACAGCCTCTTAAAGCGTACTTCCTCGAATGCTTTCAATTACTGGAACAGATGTAGTATCTTTATTTACTGACTGATTGATTGATTGATTGATTTTTACTATTTTATTCTATTAACATCAGCTATGTCCACGCCAGCTAGAATGAAGATTTTCAGGTTTTATTTCTAAAATTTGCTCAGTTCTGTAAGTAATTTAAAATTTGTTTACACTTTCAAGATTTCAAAATAGGTACATAGATTTGGAATCTAAAATGTTTTGCTGCTGAAAAATGTCCTGATACATGGGACACATTTTGAGTATGACCTCAAACAATAACTGTCACAGCTCCAGTATCTACTCCATCTATCACGCTGTAGTTTAGGACTCAGTTATTAACCCTAGTTACAAGCAGAAACAAAAACGTATTTTTTTTTTAAATTGTGGATTTGTGGAAAAATTTGTGGAATTGTGGAATTGTGGAACAGAGGATGTGGATGAAATGATGGTGAAGAGTGGAAACAAGCTCTGTTTTAACAGGAAAATGTTAAAACAGAAAAAAACACAACTGCGTCCAAACTAAGCAAAATAATATGACAAAATAATAACAGTGGTTTTATGAAAGAGTTCATGATAAAAATGTCATAAAGACATAAAAGAGAAATGCCATCAATCTGATTTATCTTCCAGGGTCACTGTGTGATATCTGATGACAAAGTTTCAGACTGTAGCTGCATGAATCCTTCATGTTGGAGTTTTATCAAATATTACCAGGACTGGATTTGTTTAAAAAAAAAAAAAAAATGTATTTTTCCGTTCTTTACATGTACCAATATAGTGGAAACAGTCTCAGACTCCGGAATAAAAAGAAACTGATTGCTCATCAGTAATGTTTTTCCAAAGTGTATGGGCCTGTTGCTCCATCGTTAGCTTAGCGGAGACCTGGAGTTTACTGGAACTGGAATTAACCTGGTTTAGCGCCTGTGTAACGTTAAAGTCAGGTGACTTTGTAACGCCTGCAGTGTAGCCAGCAGCTGAGGATTAGCATGACGCCAGTTGCTGTCTTCCCAAAAAAAGAAAAGAAGAAAAAACTCTTCCTGCGTTTTTGCTTAAAGCTGATATGGTTAAATCTTACTAAGAGTCCAAATCAATTCCTTAACAAAGTGAGAGATGTACAGTATCTCATCGTGCATACGAGTTTTCATCTTATTTATCTGGCAAAACACACAGCTCAGCTACATCAGCTCATCAGTTCCAGTGCCAGAATTCAAAACTTCAACAGGATCTCTCGGCTCAAAGAAAGAGAGCTCATGGAGGATGTCCTTTCATGTCTTGTCAGTCTGTAAGGCTTAAAGTGCCCCTTAAAGTGTCAACGCACGTCAACAGTGATAATTCGAGCACAAGCCAGACTGAGTGCTTGATTAGATAGATGAGCTGAAGTCACATCACACCAGCTCCCTTTTAAATATTTGAATGAGCACAGGATTTATTAGATGCCTTTTATTTGTAAAGAAATATAATGAGTAAATAAACAGTAAATTGGATATGAAATAAATTTTTTACAAAAACAATTAATTTCACGTAGCCCTCGAATTCATAGTGTGCTTCTGGTGTCAAGAGAGTTTAAATGTGGATTATACATAATGCTGTTCAGTTAGCAAAGTTTACTTAGAACTGTGAGCACAAGTCTGAGTTTTAATTAGCACCTTTTATCTGAATGAGATTATGTTATAAAATGATATATTTATTAAAGCCAATGACCTCTCCTCCTCTCCCTCCAACCCCGGGGCTGTAATTTGATTTAGAGAAAGGAGGTGTAGTTTGACGCAGGCCAGGTCCCAGAAGATGCAGCTGGATTCTATGGCAACTGGTGCCTGCATTAAGGTGTCATAGAAGGTGTTTAATTAGAGGACCATTTCTGTCCCTGCGGAGGAGCTTTTTAATGCCTCAATACGTCGTAGGGAGTATCAGTTAGCAGCCACAAACGGGCATTTTCATACAGGCATGTACAGACAAGAAAGAGCATGAGAGAGAATATTAAGACTGAAAAATACATCCATCCATCCATTATCTATACACCGCTTAATCCTCTGCAGGGTCACGGGGATCTGCTGGAGCCTATCCCAGCTCTGAAAAAACCAGAGTTATGAAATTCTTCTGTGTGTGTTTGTGTGTGTGTCCATGCGTGTCTGATAGAAAATGACCCCAACAGAACGTAGAACAACAGAATGCTGATGGAGAAAATGGCAAAACATTGGCAAAACATTAGCTATCCACCTAAAAACTGGCAAGAGTAGGGAGAGGACGAATCAGATGTAGCAGACTGGGAAAGACGACCACTGTGGTGAGGCTTCACGCTGCGCTATCGCCCAGCAAATAATTCATTCCTCTCATTACTAGCTTGCTTTTTTAGGTTCTGAGCCAGCTTATGGCTGGGTCACTTTGGCTTGCAGAAATGAGTGGCATCTGTTCAGTCCGGAGTGTATGCGCACCACTAAGCCAGTTGGAAGTATCACTTTACTGGGGGGGTGTGGGGTGCCAGGGCTGTCAACTCATGCCAGCCCTGTGAACGGCAACATGAGCTACAAAGCACATGGCAGTGCATCATTAGCGGAGACAGAGGATGATCGAGAGATAGGACTACGCACACGCAGACACACAGAGGGGGTGTACGGTTTTGAAATGCTCTCTGATAGCGAGATTGCTAGGTCTTTAGCGCAATAGAGAGAGAGAAATGAATGTGTGTGCATATCTGTGTGGGTCTGTTGTGGTGTTTTGTGTGCATATTTAAGTGGGCAAACACAGAGTCAACGACGTGCTCTCATATGGCTGAACCTACCTCCTCTTCTTGGCTCTGACCCCCCCCCGTAATCTCCAAATGCTGCAAACTTCAGGTGCCATCCTTGACGCTGCTCCTAAAATCTCAAGCTCTGTGAAGAAAATGGAGTCCTGCCAGGGCCTCTTGAGAGGAAAGATAAATGGTTGTCTTGGAAATGGATGTGAAGTTCCCTAAAAGCATGCACTGTAGCATCGTTGTGAGCAGGAACACACCGTTACCTCTCCCCCGGTGACCTTTTCCTGTGGCCATGATGGTTGTGCATTACTTCGTCCATGGCCCACATCGGAGCTGATGATTGATTGCATTTTTATAAGACCAATGTAAAACCAGAGCAAGTAATTGGCAACATGCCTCCTCTTTTTTCCTTATTGTTTCAACACCTACTTGTTTGATATGTGGTCCCTTTTGCTCATATGGTGGATAATTTCAGAAAGCAGTTTTAAAACCACTGGTGATGAGATGAAGCACGTATAACAAAGCGGTTGTGTTTGCCAGGAGAGGTCAGTGTTGCTCCATTGATGAAGTTGTGGACTAGTTTGCTTTGACGATCGTCAAACCTTCATTTTCTATCTGTCATTATCTTCATTCACTCTCACTGTTTCTGCTGTTCCTGTTGCTCTGTGGATCATGCTTCAGCAGCAGTGGGAACTCTGCACAATAATCATAGTATAGCACATAAATCCTCTCTTGCACCACATTGTAAACAGCAGTTAACCTCACAGTGAGCAGATGCCTGCTGTAATTGCATTTGACACATAATTTGACACATAATCAAATAGCTTTATGAACAATGGAACATAAAAGATGTGCTTTAAATCAGGAAATCCACTGAGTAACCTCGAGGAGAAGTTAACAGAGTTGTGTGTGAGCGATATTAAGAGGAAATTGACACAGATTAAGCCACACTCACGAGAGAGAAGAGATTAAAATTCCACCGTCAGAGGATCACTCCCATCCTTTATTGATTGGTGACTGTGTTGTTGTCAACGTTTAGACTTGATTACAGCTGACACGCAGAGCTGAGACTGAAACACAAGGCTGGTAATGGCCGCAACGCCCTGTGCATATCAAATATAGCATGAATCCTACTGGAGTAATTAATATCGCATTGTGGTTATCAGTTTCCTGGCATAAGCGGCCAATTGGATTTGCATGGCTTGCACGGCAGTAATTAAAATAAGGCATAAGGGACAACACTGCACGAATGTTTCAGCTAATTCTCTTCTTTGTGTACCTTTCCCCCCCTCCGAGGATTTCTGCTTTAGCCACACTTTTCTTAAACATTTGCGGGGAAAATAAGGTGTTGACACTCTGCTTCTCTGTCATTGTGCGGTTCAGAGGGAACACACTGGGGGGATTTCACAGCTGTAACACCGTCCACGGTGAGGTAATTCTCGCAGTCATATTTAGTCTTCCTCAGAGGAAAACAAGGCCTTCAGCTTATGGGAGGTCGCCACAAAATGTGTTCGCAGGTCTTGATTTTTCGGTTCTGTTTCGATGGCATGTTCCAGGTCCCTCTGGTGTGGGGGAGAGGGTTGATCTTTTCTTTTTTTTTTTTTCTCTTTAGAAAAGAAGATAAAAAAAGCTGCTCTGTCTCATTATACTATAGATTGTATTTCCCCTGTGTCATGGATCTAAATCTCAAGGGCTTTCAACACGGTTTCTCAAAAATCATCTCATCAAAAAGCTGTCAGTGTAGTTTTAGATCAGTTGGCCGACATCAGGGTTCAGGCACATATTGACCTTGTGATGAGTAAGCTACACCTTACGCTGCTATTTTCAGGCTATCTTGTGCAGATGTGGTGATTATCGGGCCATGATGATGATCGCAACTGATGCTGTTGCGATCGCCGTGTCCGGAGGACGGCCGTGCTGCTCTGTGAAAACATGAGTGCCGAAACTCACGCAGCCTTATAAACCACGTTGCATGTATGTGTTAGACAACGACTTATTTTGTTTATTTTTCAGTCACATTGACACCTTTATTTCTGTTGTGCTGGGATACAGGCAGGAAATTGATTAGCTCAATATCATAAACTGTGAATGTACACTTGCCTACATCTTACAGTATTTAAGCTGTTGTGTTTCATTAAAAGGAGAGGTTCCCATGCACAGCGAGAGTTTTTGATTATTTATTTAGTGACCCTTTTAACCTAACCTACGTAACCTGTAACATACTGATGGAGATAATACAGCTACATGTTTGTTAGTTTTTTTCATTTTAATGAAGACTGGACCATTTAGAAGGGCTAAATATGCAAACTTTTGTGCTGTATGATGAAAAAAAAAAAGGAAAGAAAAACGCCCTCCAACGCTGGTTGCCACTGAGGACATCATGTGGGGTCTTAATGTCCTGAAACCATAATTGGCCCCCATCATCCCCTGCATAATCCTCCTCTGAAACCATATTTAAAACTCACACATAAAATATTATATTCAGGTAAGTGTTCCGTTTGTGTGAGTGTGAGGGAGAGGCGTGCACAGATTTCCCATGGTGAGAATGTGTACGTGCCCGGCGGTGGGACAATGCGTCTTTGTCTTTGCTCCTCTCCCCCTGCAAATGAAATGACTGATTCTGGGATATGGGGGCTCTTCCTTCACTCCGTGTCATTTCCAGGCCACAAGGCCCCGGGGGACCCTCCACGACATTCCCATCCCAACAGCCATGAGAGCCCGCTGGGCCTATGGCACGCATAACACATTGGCTCTGTCACCACCACAGCTTATTTTAGAGTGGCCTCCTCGGCTGCCGGGAGAGCTTTAACTTTATGTAAATCATATTAATAAATCTGGAGGGGCAAGGGGAGGAGCGGTGAAGTTGCTCTGAAGTTTTCAGCGCCAGAAGGTGAGCAGGGCAGTGACAATAAGTCAGCAGATGAGGGAAGAAGAGGAGGAGATATGGCACAAAAAACGCTGTAGTAAGTACAGCGGTGGTGCGACGTGTAGAGATTGAACGGACTGAAAGAAGGTCAGGATGAAAACGTGTTAACCTGCGGGGGCGACTGCTGATTTTGCAAGTGCAAAAAAACTGAATGGGCTAAAATGGAAGGTATTGTTGAAATTTTTGAAGTGAGTCAGAGTCCTTTCTGGATCTCGTGCCATTACCTGTAAGTGTGCTCATGTGTTTGCTTGGTCCTACACATCCTTTAATAGGATCGCTTTCATCTGGCCATAGGAAATCGAGATAACAACAGAGTTTCTATTTGTTCAGCTGATCCCCCGCTGCCAGCCTCTAATGGGCCTTTCCACTGTGTTCATTTTCTCTATTTCATCTAACACCTGGCTCCCTGTCACAGAGATGGAGAGTATGAGAGCCGTCTCTCAGCTGAGGGTCAAATTCTTTCTTTAATTCAACATCTAGCCCCCTTTTTTAACCTGATAATGGAGAGAGGAAGAAGATAAAAGAAGAGTGGCAGGGGGATGAGTACTCAGCTTTCCTCAGCAAAAGATTTAACTTTGATTCCATCTAGTAAATATATGATCAACATTCATACCTGACATGCTGCATATGCAGTCATTAAAGTATGTTATATGTATATATGCATCTATATGTGCAGTTATTGTATGTAATAAAAATACACTAATATAATATATAACGGCTGAACAAAGATCTCAATCACTATACAACCCTTCTTTTAACATTATAGGTCTATAAACTTTTGTGTATGTGCATTTTTACTTTTATTAACTCTTACTGATGTTTTACTTTTTACTATCATGCTTTTATGGCTTTTCTGAGCTATAAATAATGTGACAATGTCTGAGAGCTGTGTTTGGTGATTTTTTTCAGCTGTTTTCTTTACGTCAAAACTACTTGGCTAGGTTTAAGGATCTAAAATGCCTGTTCAGGGTTTAAAGAGAGATCATGGTTTTTGGCTTGAATGCAACATCAACAACTGTAAAACAAAACATTTTTGGAGTTTGTCTTCCAAAGACACCAGCAGGAGATTTCACTTGCAGTTGTTCACAGTAGTTGATAAAAAAACAAATGATTCACGGGTTGCGTTTTTGGAGAATGTCTCCATGAAAAATTGTTTACTTTAGTTATGTGCCGAGATTAAACAGTGAAAGTGTTTGGTACTAATTTTGCTCAAAATGAGTTTTTATAACGGCATGGACAGAGGACACCCCAGTTTCATGAATTTGTGTTATTAACTTTTTAAACTTACAAGGACAGTGTCTGTCACCTACAAAAGAGAAAAAGAAAAAAAAAGTGGTACAGTTGTGGACAAACTGGGGCACAACCTGAGGCACACTATTTCACCATATTTCATCTATTATTTCCACATATTAGTGTGGAAGGATGAAGGATCTATTTATGCTGTTGCCATAATCTGGTAAAAAGATCCTCCAAGCGATGTCTTTTCAAATCCAGTCTTATAAAAATGGAAACCAATGTCCTTTGGTTTCAATACAATGAACAATCAGAACCATCAACAAGTAGAGATAATTCTTCCTGAGACCAAGGACCACTGCTGTCTCATTTGTGTTGCTGATTTTTCATTTTTGTTCTTCCACCAAGAATTTTATCTGTTATGTCCTTTATTATGTTTTTTTCCCCCACCATATTATTTCTTAATATTCTAAATACCATCAGCCTGACAGCGACTGCTATAGAAAAATTAGCCTGCTTGGCTAAATGTAGCACATAAGCATGATTTTAGTAAATAGTAAAGTAAATACATATGAACTGTGCTTGCCTGTTTTATTCCACCACTGTCCCAAATATCATCTAATCTTTGCAGTAATTTACTCCATATTGTTTGCGGCACTATGATGTCAGTAAAGGGCAAATGTAATATCAGTCATTATCGGAACAAATAAAATAGCACTCTATTGGGCAGTATTCCCAATTTAACTTTAGAAGGCAGTCATCATAGGGTTATTCCATAACAAGTAAGTTACATCTGTATAAAAATGGGAAGCTCAGTGACTCTGAAAGGCTTCAAGGGCCACTGGAGGAACTGTACTTACACAGCTCCTTCCTTGAGTGATCCCTGATACTTTCAAAAAGCTTACCAATGTTTAGGAAGTTTGATTTAGATTATGAAAGAAGATTATGAAATATCAAAAAAGTGATATTGCATGACTTTAAAATGTACAAAAAAAGGGAGTAGCTGGAAGATGGCATTGCACTGCAGACTGTCATCCTCATATATATATATATATATATATATATATATATATATATATATATATATATATATATATATATATATATATATAGGTGATATTACACTTTTATGGTAACATAGCTGTGACTCAGGTGGTAAAACTCTCTCCTCTAATCACAGGGCTAACTGTCCCCTCCAGATGTTGAGGTATCCTTGGTTACCACATTATGTGAATGGTGAACTCTGTCTTTGGTTTGGAGATAGTACCAGGTTGGACTCCTTTTTAGTTTTAGAGGTGCCTTAATTCTTTGTGGCATTAATGCAACACTGTGCAGGAAACATTTCACTTGGTCCATGTTGACATGATAGCTTTGCACAGCTGCTACAGACTTGCTGTCTGTGCATCCATGTTGCAGATTTCCCCTTCCACCACATTCCAAGGACTGAGATCTGGTGACTGTGGAGGCCATATGAGTACAATGATGTTCATTGCCATACTAAAGAAACCAGTTTGAGACAATCTGAAGTTCGAGAAATGGCAGGTTATCCTGGTTGAAGCAGCCTTTCAAAGATGTTTACACTCTGGTCAAACAGGGAGAACTTGGTCATCACCAGTACTCAGGTAGGCTGGGGTGTTGAATGCAATATTTTAACTCTCATAATTAAAATGGTAGTTTAAATTTCACCTGACGGAATATTTTGTTTGAGCTCTTGTTGTCTCCCATACATTTTTATCAGCATGTGCTTAAATTTGCAAAAAATCTTTTGGACAGATGGAACATTGTTCAGGTGGAAGTCTGAGGCTAAATTGTGCTAAGAAAATATCCCCCACACCACTGCACCACCACCACCAATCTGAGCTGTTGATACAAAAACGTTTTTCCAATCTGAGATTCCCGGAGACCTGCTGTGGTCTTCTACTGCTGTAGCCCATCGGCTTGTGGGTCCAAAGATTCTTTGTCAGGAGTGGTTATTGGAGTTTCTAAGTCTAGCCATTCTCTAGGCATTTCAACCCAGAGAACTGTTGCTCAGAGGGTATTTTCTCTTTTTAAGACCATATTCTGTTAACCTGGTTAACCTGTCTGGAACCAGACATTACCAAGTGCATTTCTACTTGTTTTTTTCCAGTTTTATATTCATTTTTTCTTTGCTTCTCAACAGATAATAATAGATAGCACTCACTTACTGTATTGCCCCATGGATACTTGCACAGTTCAGTGTGTGTGTCTCTTAATTACAGGCAGCCTTTGGCAGGACGGGAGTGACGGCAAGCAGTGAGGAGCCACTGGGATTAGTGTTCACCTACAGGGTCATTGTCACAGTTCTCTCGCAATTTAGTGACAACTAGAGACGAATACTGATCACATTTTTGCACACCGGAGGCTCAGTATAGAGAAAGAAAGAAAATAGAGCTGCCATTACAGCTAACTAGCCTCTGTCAGCATCGTAATGCCGTTTAGGCCACTGATATTCAAATGACAACTGTGGCTGGATGTGTTGTCCGCATATGTCTTTGTTTTTGTGTGCGAGGCTGTTTTGTATTGCTTCTAGGCTTCATTATCTCCAAGCACACATTTAATTTGGCTGCATTTGTGTTGCGCTTCACCTTCCTTTCCTCAGGAAGCAGAGTGAAGAAGTACCTTCACTCTTTGGCAGCAGAAAGCCTCCTCTCAGCTCAAGTGTTGCGTACATATGCGTACATATCTTCTCTGTCTGTCTGACATAACAAGATGCAGACTGATAACATGTCTCACTAATCAGTCCAACAGCAAATGCTCTCCAAGTACACGAGCCAAAATCTTTAATTCAGGACTTCCCAGTCAACATAATGTGGTCAACAGCATTGTACATGTTATATTTAGAAACATGAACACTTACGCTCTTTAATTTCCTGCCAGAATAAAAGAACTGTATCACGTTTGTTAGTCATCTTAAAGCACACAAACTTGTATAGGGGTGTCTTTTATAGGGTTAGGTATAACTTATTTTCATTACATAACTATATGCTTATGTTTTTAGATTAGCAGATTAATTGGTGAACAAAAATCAGAATATCAGAAAATCTTTGATGGTATTTATTTTGAAAATTCTGCGTGCACCTACCTCTGTCAAGTTACTTCCAGTCTTTGTTCTTTTTTCTGCCATTCTAGCTCTTTGTTGTTGTCATTAGTCATCTTCTATACATGCTTTAATTACTTTGATTTCAGTCAGTCCTTGTCAGATTGTCCATGTTCATTGTGCCTATCTTTCCATCTCTGTTTCCTCTGGTGTTCTCTTGTTCTCTGGCGTTAACCCCAAGCTTTCTCAGTTTTTTCACATGCTTGATCATATCTGGATTTTTGATGGCTGCTTTGTTCCTGGGCTTTTGTGAAACCTTTATCTGGGAAGTTTGCCATCCTGACTGTGTACTTGATCTTAACCTTTAATTCAGCCAAAAAACAAACAAAAAAAAAAAAAAAAAAAAAAAAACAGAACTGTTGAATTTTACAGTGTGACTGCTCTGGTCTATGCATTCTCATCCTCATCTTTAATCTTTGTCGATCCTTTATTTAACCAGAAAGAGGCCCATTAAGATCAAAATCTGTTTTGCAACGGAGATCTGGGGCTTGTTTCAGAAGGGAGGGTTAACAAACTCAGAGTTAAACAACTAAATCAGAATCAACTAACCCTGAGTTAAGAAACTCAGAGTTTTCGGTTTCAAATCGGGGGTTTAGAGTTGGTTCTGTCAACTTTGAGTATGTTGACTCTGAGTTACTGCAACTATAAAAAGACATTTTCAATGGAGCTCCATTACTGTGGTAACTGGAATAGATCCTCCAACTTTCTTCATCACTGAATTACAGTTTTTACTACAATCACGTGACTTTCTGCAGAAACGTAAGATGGCAGTGAAGAAAATGCAGTTGATGTGGGAGATGGCAAACAACAGTAGATAATAGTAGATAATAATATAATCAGCGTAAAAGTGAAATTTGGCATTAGAGGAGATTATCAGAAAAATTATTGATGTAACTTTAAAAAAAAAGGTTCCAGTACTGAACCCTAGAGCCCAAAGGGAAACATCTGAAACCTGTAAAATGGCAGAAGTGGCTCCTGCTGTTTGTACATACTTGGCCTCATTCATAAAATGTTAGCAGAAGTGGGTTGGTGCGTTAACCTGTGAGCAGAGTGAATTTTCTCTGTGTAGAATCAAAATACATTTTATTTTGTTCTTTTTTTTTTTACAAGACGTTGATCTCCCAGCAGCAAAATTGCTTTCTAATGACTCATTAGTGATGTATGTAGTGACACAGAGAAAATTAAATCCAAATATTCAGCACAAGTGGGTTCATGAAAGGAAAATCATTCCATTAGGATCTCTATATAGTTTTGTGTTTTTCGAGTCCTTTACCATGTTCCTGGGAGGATTCTGTTCAGGATCTTAGCTGTTCCCAGGAATGCGCTTTTCAGGCACATTGGAACCACGGCTGCCTTTAGACTCCACATTTTTTCCAGCTCTTCCTTAAGCCCTTGGTATTTCTCAAGCTTTACACGTTCCTTCTTTCTGATGTTGCTGGTGCTTGGGATGGCCACATCCACCACCACTGCTGTCCTCCGATGTTTATCCACCACCATTTACGACGCCTTAAGATTTACTTGGTCTTGTGCGAAACAGCCATGATGTCAACTGTAGCTCTGTGAGCTAGTTTCTTAATTGTTGATGACTGAAATAGTTTCATAAAGCTGTACACAGTTGTCACAAGAAACTGGAATGAGAACATGGCAAGCAATCAAGTACTTTAAGAATCAAATTCTTTAAAGTAATTAAATACTTTTTCCAATAAATTTTAAATTGATATTGAAACATGAAAGAAAGTATGCTGTATCACTTTTAAGATGTCAAGGTGGAAGCGTCCAATGTAGGAACTAAAAAAAAAAAAATGAAGACAGACATGTTTTTCTTTTTCCTGGCAGAAAAGAGTGGGCAGGACAACGGGGACTGTTTCATGACAGCTGGCTGATAGAAAGCAAACAAACAAAAAAACAAGACACAGTTAGAAACCACACAGCTCACAACAAGCTTACAGTTCATGAGGTGATAAAAGCACAATTCTCAGTGTGAGGTTGACTTGCTCGTACAGAGAAGCTTTTCTCAGCTTGTTGTGATCATTTCTATGTGACGGGTCACATGAGTTCAACTCAGGATCGACAGATGCAGATATGCACTTTGAAAAGTTCAGCAATTTCAACTGAAAGCAGTTGAAGCAGCCTCATTAAAGAAAAAAAAGGGCCCTGACAAAAGATACAGTGGGTGCAGATATTTTACCCAGGCCTCCACACATGCCCTCCACCCATCAGGAATAATTAAAGAGAGATTCTGGTGGGAACACAAGCCCAGTGAGGATGTTCCCAGAGCTCCTGACTTACACTCGGGCATTGATCGCAGCTGAGGGCATAGTTGGGTAGGAAAAAAGCTGCATCACTGGTGTTGAATGGGAGGATATGGACTCTGAGCTGACTGCTACTTTATATTTTACAGTGTGACTTGCAGGCCGTTTGGAAATAACTGTTATGATGATTTGCGGAAACAGAGCAAAGCTCCAGCATGTAATATAGAACTCAGTGGTGTAAAACTGGAGGAGCAGAGTGCTCGATCATCTTCACCCTGTCAGCGCAAAGACGAAGAGCTGCCCCGGAGCAAGAAGAGCTGGTCATAGGTGAGTCACACACCCACACACTCCGACTCTGGAGACCAGTGTAGCTCAAACACTAACTGACTGGAGTGCCCTTGACTTGATTATCAGGTTACAACAGCACAATGGCTGCACACCACACTCTTTCAACTTCCTAATGTCCCACCGTTCACTAAATTTTGTCGTCCTTCTGACCCCCCCAGCCCTCCCTCAGCAGGGCACTCCTGCTGTCCTGTCATACCTCTCTGAGACAAGCATGAGTCTCCTGCTGGGCTGCCAGGAGGTGGTGACTGGACCGATGGGTTTGTAGTGAGCGTGCGTTCCAGGGGAGGAAAAAAAAAAAGATATTGTGGCATTAATAGAAAGATGCCATTCATGATCTGTTGTGACTGAATTTTCTGTTAATGCAAACATACCCACTTTGTACCGTACCGTACCGTCTTCTTCCGCTTATCCGAGGTCGGGTCGCGGGGGCATCAGCCGGAGTAAGGAAGCCCAGACCCCCCTCTCCCCGGCCACTTCCTCCAGCTCCTCTGGGGGGATCCCAAGGCGTTCCCAGGCCAGCCGAGAGACATAGTCTCTCCAGCGTGTCCTGGGTCTTCCCCGGGGTCTCCTCCCAGTGGGCCGTGCCCGGAACACCTCACCAGGGAGGCGCCCAGGAGACATCCTAACCAGATGCCCGAGCCACCTCATCTGGCTCCTCTCGATGCGGAGGAGCAGCGGTTCTACTCTGAGCCCCTCCCGGATGACCGAGCTTCTCACCCTATCTCTAAGGGAGAGCCCGGCCACCCTGCGAAGGAAGCTCATTTCAGCCGCTTGTATCCGCGATCTTGTTCTTTCGGTCACTACCCAAAGCTCATGACCATAGGTGAGGGTGGGAACGTAGATCGACCGGTAAATCGAGAGCTTCGCCTTCCGACTCAGCTCCTTCTTCACCACAACAAGACCGGAGCCAACCCGGAGAGGGCACTCCACCCTTTTCCGGCTGAGGACCATGGTCTCGGATTTGGAGGTGCTGATTCTCATCCCAGCCGCTTCACAACCGGCTGCGAATCGCTCCAGCGAGAGCTGTAGATCACGGCTCGATGAAGCCAACAGAACCACATCATCTGCAAATAGCAGAGACCCAATCCTGAGGCCACCGAACCGGATCCCCTCGACACCTCGACTGCGCCTAGAAATTCTGTCCATAAAAGTAATGAACAGAATCGGTGACAAAGGGCAGCCTTGGCGGAGTCCAACCCTCACTGGAAACGAATCCGACTTACTGCCGGCAATGCGGACCAAACTCTGGCACCGGTCGTACAAGGACCGGACAGCCCGTATAAGGGAGTCCGGCACCCCATACTCCCGAAGCACCCCCCACAGGAATCCCCGGGGAACACGGTCGAACGCCTTCTCCAAGTCCACAAAACACATGTAGACTGGTTGGGCGAACTCCCATGCCCCCTCCAAGACCCTGAAGAGGGTGTAGAGCTGGTCCACCGTTCCACGGCCGGGACGAAAACCCACTTTGTATTTTTATATATTTTTTTTAAAGTAAACTAGCAATGTTGAGGAGTTAAAAAATAAAAAGAAACTTTGCAGGTGACCCTCATGGTTAGATGGTTTGTTTTGGCTGCATAATTCATAAAGCGGAGGTGGTCGGTTGTGTGCCCACCGGCTACCAACAAAAGCTAGAAGGAGCAGTGGAGTGCAGTGAGGGGGGACAGGAGGGGGGGCTGTTGTAGTGGAGAGTTGTGGTCACCACTTGTGGAAAGGCTTTCACTCGTTCCTCTGATGTGTTTTTCTCTGTCTTATGCTCTTTTGGCCTACTCATACAGGAGTGGTATTGACTTCACTCCATTGTCTTTGTTTGTCTCTTCCACCCCCATGGAGCTCAGTCAGAGCTATAAAGTTTCTGTATTTGGAGATGAAATTTCAAATTGACTAAATGTATAAATTGTTCCTGAAAGTTATTGATGTGGAAAACATATTCGATAATAAAAAAGACGTGCAGCAAAAGTCCATATTGGTTAAAGTGATGCTCTTTCCTCTGTCTTTACGCGTTGGTGTGTCATTGATTGACAGATGGAACTCCAAACAAAACATCAAGTTCTTTATTGAAATATTTCTCCACAAGAGATGATAAACACAGTAATAATGTCTACATTATATAACTGTCTACAGTTTATATATATGTATATGTAAATATATTTTTTTTCTTTTTCTGTGAGTGTAAGACCATGCCTCTAATAACTGAAGTTGTCAAAACAAAAGGAGATGCAACAAAGAACTTTTTTTCTGCTTCATGATTCCATATTTATTTCCATATTTTCTGTTTTCGGTTGTTTTAACTCCATTTTAACTGTTGGCTGCATGAAGTTTCAGGTTTGGACTCACTTTTTTTTTCCTTCTTCTAACTGTGCATTCATTTAACGACAAGCATCATGACTGTTCATGGCAGATTTTCAGGTTCTCAATCCTGCAGAGAATGATGCCTCTAATTTTATTCAGAATGTGCAAATCTGCTGTTGTGCTTGTAAACGAGGGACCAGAACACTCTGCGACTGTGTTGCAGAGATATGAGTAGAGGCTTTAGGAAGTGTTTCCTGAAGGGGGGATCTTTCAGAAAGCTCAGTAAAGTTTGCTCAGAGGAGAGCAGCAGGCGTCCTGAGGCCGGACTGACTGGCGAGAGCCGTCTTTGGCTGTCTTTGCCAGTTTTTTAACAGCCTTGCAGAGACTTTTTTTTATCACATCTTGGCAACAGCTGTCTGTGTTTCCTCACTTTTCAGTTGTGAAGTATTAATTTTTCTAGCATTGCTCTTTAAAATAGTCGCTTTGCTCTCTTGTTATTTCTTTGCCAATTTACCCGTCTGTGAGAATGAGCATCGCTGAATGTTGCTCATGACCCGTGTGAAAGTTTACATTCGGAAAATGCTGTCACACCTCTGTCTCTATTAAAACTAAAGCATGGGAGTAAAATATAATCCATCTTGCAAAAAGAGAAAAAAGGTCTGACTTGTCTACTTTATGCATAGGGCTCATCTCTATCTGCTATCCGTCAGCAAATGTACTGTATGTCATGTGAACAGTGCATGTGTGCATGTGTGTGTGTGCGAGCATGCTTTGTGCAAATTCACCTCCTTTTTCCCCTCCCTTCTGTAAAGCAGTGATTTCTGGCCAAAGAGGAGCCTGTCCAGAGCCGAGGGGACCTGCCCTCTGTACCCTCCTCTTGTTCCTGCTTTGATTTCCAATATGTCCTGCTATGACCACACCACAGATGGAAGCAGAGGAAACATTTCCTCAACTGACATTACTAGCGAGGCCCCTGGGTCCCTGAAGCTGATAGGGGACAGAAATTGGAGAATAATGTAATAGAATATTTGATTGGGCTCTGATGGGCAGGACACAGTGAAGTCTGCCATATTAAATGTGTCTGGGCTTGGCCCAATATGGGGAATTTGTTTCCTCTTCCCCCCTCCTTTTTCTCATTTTCATTCAGCGGCAGGTTGTGACTTAATAATATTTGCTAGTTGGCATGGCAGCCCAGAAATCAAGGGTCCTGGAATCAGAAACCCTGATTTTTCCTGTGGGCTTTGAGAAAGATGCCAACAATTCAAGATTGGCAAAAAGAGATGACAATCCATCCACATACCAGTTGTGAATCAAAATGAAATGTGACCTTTTGTGAACTACGGCTGATTATGAACTTACTTCCTGAACTTACTACACTGTCTTGGGGGTCAAGGTAGCATAAAAATTTTATTCATCTCTGCTGTTTGGAAGCTGGTGCTGCATGCTGAGGGATGAATTTAACGTTTGGGTAGTATGAGGGCAAATGTATGGTTTCTGTCTGATTGGCATGGGTGTGCGTGATGTAAATTTTGTGAACTGCTTCAGTCCATGAGGGTCCACGGGGTCACACTTTGTGATTCTGTGGGATAGGGAAAGTGCAAAGGCACCAGCCTGGGAAATGAGAGCAGTTACCAGATTTAATCCCATTTTTATTGGTACTTGTCAGCCGAAATTGTGTGAGGATATTCAGTACTTATCCACATATTTATCATTTATCATAAACATACTTGCTTTGGAAAACCTTTTTCTCCCTAACCCTTTTCCTTTCTTACTTGTTCTTATTGTTCGTGTCAGCTTGGCAGATGTTGTTTAAATTTTTACAATTAAGGTATAATAGTTTATCAATCCCCGTGACCCTTCAAGGATAAAACGGGTATAGATAATGGATGGATGGATGGATAGTTTATCAATATTAGGAGTTCTTGTCATGGCCTGGGTCGGTCATGGCAGCCCTGTGTGTGTCTGTCAAGTTGGCGTCTCTCCCTGTCTTTAGTGGTTCCTGTTTTACTTTGAAAGGTCTGTCTTGTCTTCACTGTCTTCTGCTTTGCTTCCTTCCTCTTGTTACCTTGATTCCCTGCACCTGCCTCTCGTCTGATCCCTTGTGTATTTAAGTCTTGTCGTTTTCCCCTGTCCTCCGTGGGGCCGTTAGTCCCTATATGTGTTGCAGTCGTGCCTGGTTTCCCTCTTGTCGTCTCCCTGGGATTAAGTTAGTGATGTGAGATGAAGCCTCGTGAAGCATCGTAACACATCAGCCTATTGTTTCGAGAAAAGGTTCATTTCTTGATGCTTCATATGCACATGACACCACCTACTGGTCAGGTTTATAATCACAGCCAGCTGAATCTTAAGATGTGATGCATTGAATTTATGTATCAGTTATGGCTCTTGCGAATGACTGTCAATAACAAAATATGTATGACCAAATAATTGGTCTACATAAATGATCAAGTGCATAATAAAATCTTGTTGAATGTAGAATCTGTTTAATGTTTCCCAAAGTAGTATCATAAGAATGGGGACGACACACGTCAAAGGGTTGACAAGCCGGGAGTCAAACTCACAGCCAGCCACACGAGGACTGTAGCCACTGTACGTGGGCCGCCTGCCCTAACCACTGCGCTACCGGGGCAGCTCAGTTTGATTGTCATTTTAAGAAAATCACCTGAGCTTATTCGGGCAGAGAACAGTGAAAGTGTTTGTGGAACTACGGAGGGGGCGCACTGAGTATCCTTGTGCAGCTTGGACAATGATGACCATTAAAGGGGTGCTTTTATGTATATTTATTCAGAAATAGCAATTTTTCCACAGTTTTTGGTTTTAACTGATTCCTTTTTTTTGACACAATCTCTCCAGCCTTGGACAACACCCTGGGTTTATTAACAGGGTCTATGTTGCCTTTTTTTTTTAACACATTTTTTAACCTTCTCATACATTTCCATTCTACGCTGTTGCTCATTTGATGTAAAAAAAAAAAAAAAAGGTGGCGCATGTCCTCTCCATTTCTACATTAGTAAATACATAGCCAACATCATGGTTGAGAAAGCTGTGAATGTGCACGTACCAGGATTAGTTACAACTTGGTTGACATAGACTCATCTGACCAAGCTAGAAGGAACTTACTAGGATACGTTAAGCTCCGCTCTCTTAACTCTACTTTTGTGGAGCAGCCATCAGGTCTCACCTCTTTCAAAGTAGTCAGTGCGCTGCGTGGTTCCTGTGTTGTATTGCTCAAAAACTCAGTAAACTAATGTTTTTAAAGCAGTGCAGAGGAACATTTGCAATATTTAGCTCTCTTTGTCCTTCCACAGGCGGTGGAGGTCAAGTCACTTTTACAGCACCAGCTAAGATTTGATTTTGTTTGATCGCTTCTTCAGTAACTCTCACATTTTCATTTCCGTCATTACCTTCTTGAGCATCTGAGTTGCCTCTGCCATGATGTCCACTGTAACTGTGAGTTAGTTTCATTACTGTTGATGTATGACATAATACCAAAGGCGATTAACACATGTATTACTTATTTACTGCTTTTAACTATCAAATGTAGAACCCACAGTATGGGTGGTATGGATATGTTACATCCATAAAACACTGTTTCACTGAACGATGAACTCCTGTTCATCGTGAACATACCATACAAAATTAATGGAATCAGCCATCAAATCAAGTGCATTTGTAAATCTGACAACACAAAAAAACTCTCTTACTACCAAAAAATAAATTGCAATTGAACATTAAGTTCCTAAGGGCCCGATCTTCCGCCAGATCTCCTAAAGCCGCTATTAAGGGATAGCGGGTAGCGGGAAGGGCGTTCCCCCGCAGAGAACGCAATCTTCCACCTCCCTAAACCCACAATCTTACCTGCACTAACCGCTATATTATGCATGGGAGTGGTTAGGGCGTTCCACCTGTTGAACCAATCAGTGCGTCAGTAGCCATTGCCTTTAAGAGCAGGTTTCGCTACCCGCAAACCGCTATGGAGCGTCTTTTCATCCAGATCAGAGCAGCTCTCGTGTGCAGTTCGTCTGGAACTCTGTAGAGCTTCCTCCTGTTCCTCCCTCCTTCTCCTCTGCACTGATATAAACATATAAATATTTTTACACAGACAATGCCTATCAGCTACCTGAGAGTCCCAGATAGTCTGTGCGCTCCCGATAAATACGCTCTGGCCGTGTATGGTTTAACTGGCGAGCAAGCTGTTTAAGACGATCTCTGCTATTTTCTCAGGGGTTCAGCTGATGCCAGATCACGCTTTTTATACAAGAGTTAATTCGAGAGGTAGAGCCGTTTGTGCACGTCCATATGTGACCAGGTGGATGCAATTGATGCCATTTGGATGCACTCTTGTATGCGCCGACATTCGGGTTGCGGTTTGCGGGTTGCGGGAAAAGACACGCCTATTGCCACACCTACAATGTGAGAAAGGGAGTCGGCATAATGGGTCAGCGCCTTTAGGGAGTGGAAGATTACATTAGCAGTTGGCGGAGGTTCCTAAACCCGCAATTTGCAGGTAGCGGCTAGCAAGAAGTGTATGATCGGGACCTAAGCCTACAGTGCTGCATATGGTATAAGATGTAAACAAGTGTCTGCAGACGGAAAGAGAAGGTTGAGGTAGACAGAGGATGCCTTGTCTCCCATGTGCATCTTTTCAGCTACTTCCTGCATGTAAGTAAAATTGTAAAATCCTGATAAAACTGATGATGTAACAGAAAGTATAAACGAGTGCATAATGCTGATCAGTCCGATCCATTATCTGTTGACCACTGTGGTCTCAAGAGAATCCAGTTAAATATCTGCTTGAGCTCTGAGTAGAAAACAAAAACATCTGTTAGAAGCATCCAGTCGACCTCTCCATCATCTGCTACTTCTGCCACTGGAACAGATGCTCAGAAAGACATCTATCGGGACGAATAGATGCAGCCAATCGCGTCTCTTTAAAGCAACCTGAAAGTTTAGCCTGGGCTCCTTGGTGGGTACCTGGTAATTGCCAAGTGTGACTGTGCACACCTGGTAGTCTGCTGTGGGACGCAAAGTCATAGAGTGAAATCCAAGATGAGGCACTGGTGGAAAGAAATGAGGGCTGTTTCAGTGGGACAAGCAGACGCTCAGGACTGGCACAGAGAAGAAGTGGTCTAGATGACTAATCTGTGAGCCACATTAAGGTACTTCTAATTCCATTGTTAAATCACTTTCCCATCGTCACTCCTTGCTGAGTTTGGCTTCACCCTGTAAACATCCCTGTTTTCTTTTTTTTTTTCACTCTGCAATCCTGCACTACTGAGTGATATTATGCTGTCTCAGCATCAAAGTACCCTGAAGAGAAAAGAAATCACCCTGGTGGAGGATTTTAAATTTCACATCCATACTGTGGAGAGAATGTTGCTTTGGAAGGAATGCTAATTGAGAGGAAGGACGCAGCGCTTTTTTGTATTTCAGGGAGATGCAGGGGGGCGTCAAATCAGGCCATGGAGGCCAGCGTTAGCTCACAGCTTTCCTTGTTTCCCCGTATGTGGGGTTTGCTGAGAGAAGCCATTCTTAATGGGACTCCAGATGTGCTACAAAATCCATTTTAATTGAGCTTGAATGTGGAAAAAACCAGCTTAGTGTTAGTTGATGTCTTGTGTGGGTGTAATATACCACAGCTCTCCAAAGACAAAATTGGTTTCCATTGCTCAGGCATTTCAAGCGTGGATTTTCCTCCATTTCAAATCACAGAGCAACACAGGCAGTTTAAGCAGCAGGGCTCACGAGAGGTTGCGCACTGGATGGCATAAGTCCCATTCTGATGTCCGTCTGGCAGTCGTGGCCGTCACATACGCTGTTTGAGGGAAATCGGAGCAAAGCTGAGGTCTACTTCTCCGGTCATCAATCACCTGACTTTAGCCACCGTATGAGCCAATCCATCCAAGACTCGGGCCAGAGGATCCATCAGAGGGGAGCAACGTCTGACATCCAGAAAAATGAGCTCAAACCTCTGCACGCCAGGACAAATTGGAGCCCAACGTCAGTGACTTCCTCAGCGCGAGAGGTCTGTTTTCAAAAGAGATAAGAAAGATAGAAAATGCACACCCGTACAGAATCCACTTCTATTTTTGTTCAAATTTTCTACATTTGTTCCCCGAAGGCTCCGCGGCTGCAGTCTTGCATGTGTGCGCGTCAGTTTCTTCCCCCTGACACAAGCGCTCACTCAGGTTGAGGAGATGAGTGGGAGAGTCATGAAGCTGAAAATGATTAATGCTCCTTTTTGTCCGTCCTGGCATCTGGAGCACATCTGCTCCTCTGGGACCAGGACGGATATGGCTTCTGCTTCAGGGACTGAGCCACCCTTTGCCCCCCCCCAAATCCCCTCCAGGGGCCGCAGGTAAGGGATCATTCCCTGTAGCCAGCCCCATCGCCTCCTCAAAATCCCCCAGGGCTACACAGCCTGGACCCACCTTGGAGCTCAGCACATTAAGCGGGGATGATATTTATGATGTGGAAATGGCCTGCTCTTTATTCAGTGTACAGAGGATGTGGAGATGATTCATCGTAGTCCCTCAGACCTTCCCCCTTCTATTTTTTTTCTTTTCTGCAAAGCTATTCAACTAAGCTCTCCCCACTTTATTTTATTCTCTCCACAGTCTGTGTGGTTTTCCCTTTTTCTCATTTTCAAATATTCCCATTTCACTTAAGATTCTCCGTTTATTTTATTATTGATGTACATTTATATTCAATTGACTGACCTGAAGTATAAAACCTGAGTAAATGTTATATGGTACCAATGACTTGTTTATGATGTGGAGAAGCAAATATTTTAAAGAAAAGAAACAAAAAAAGAACATTATAGAGGTATGGTTAGGAATTTTTTGGCAGATAATAGATAAGATCTATTTCCATTTGACATAGAACATGGCAGGAGTCAAAATAAAATAAAACAGAAATCAAATCAAATTAAACTGTTTTACCTAACTTTACTAAAATTCCATATTTAAAAAACACTACATTAACTGTTGTGAAACAAACAAAAAAAAGGCATGTCCATCAAAATAGAACAATAACTCAGCAACTGTGATTTCAGACGACACACAGAGGAGTCAGAATCCCACTCTGGATTTCCTTGAGAGCTTTTCTTGAAGGAGCAATGAAACTAGAAACTCATTTTAGATTTGGTTAATGACTGACTGTTAATGAGTTCCTGCTTGGGAGTGTTGAAGTCAGTGGAAAGCAGGCCCCGCTGAACATGCAGAAATGTAAAAGCTTGGCTTTTAAAAGCGTGGTAGCCAATTAGAAAAAAAAAGTTATAAAGAGATGACTTTAAAGGGGACTTTTTTAAAATGAAGATTGACACAATTCTAGGACATCTTAATGAAATGTCTGAGTTTGGGTCTAAATTCCACAGGAATACAGTACAACTCCCACTTTTACACCCTTTTCTTGACAGCCTCTGTTGATTGCAGCGAATTAAAGGTGGTGGAACATCTCAACTTCACTGCACCTCTTCTTCTGTGGGATGTAGATCTTTTGAAACTGATGTAACAACTTTGTGCCCCCCAGGCAAATACAGCGAGGTGTAAAGTTGTGAGAGATGATCTTTGATCCAGATCTGTGATACCACAGAGCCCTGCACATCTGAATGGCTCATTGGTTTACAGATTTTGAGATGTAGGTGGCACAAGAGGAAGTGACAAGGCTGTCTGATGTCCAGGTTTTTAAATGTGGGTTTCATTTCAGTCACAACACAAGTTTTTTTTAAATATTTTTTTTAATTTTATGTCAGCTTTAAGGGTATTCCTTTCTGTACAAACTAACCTAAACCAAACAGCCTAGTGAAATAAATAACATATTTTTTCCAAATACTTTCCATGTATTAAAAACATTTTTTTGCCATAAATTACTTGGTCCTCTAGGATTTCTTTTACTTAATGTAATTCTCACGTTTTTTTCTTATGGAAAAGTATCTGTTGCACATATGTTGTATGTATGTGTTGCAGCAAGCAGCACAACACGATGAACCAATTTACAATATAAATTACAGGATGTCAGTCAGGACAAGAAAGGAAGACTGACGTTGCTCGCCCAGCGCTAAGTCTCCATTTGTTGTTTCCAAGGAAATTAAAGTCTATATCAGAGAGATCATCATGGAAAAAAAAGTCCACTGTATGCACAGCCCACCTATAACACATTAATACTTCTATAACCACGTCATGGAACCTGTGACCACTTTGCAGAGTAATTTCCAGCCTGGCTGCCACAACATATGTGCGCACACACAAACGGATCCACACAGAGAGCCCAGGAGACTGAGAGAAAAGAGAAATGCCGAGGGGAGGAGTCTGTGAGAGTGTGACAGTGGATCAATAGTAGTGTTTGTGGTGGCGCTCCCATAGGAGTGAAGCAGTATATGAAAAGCCACTGTTGATGGCTGAAGGTCCTCTCAGAACATTCCCTGTGTGTTTAGCCCAGAGCCAAGGTTAGCCCCAGCACAAAGACGCCACAAAACCTCAGCCTGCCTCCCCGGGGCTACATACACTCGCACAGGCAGGGGCCCCACAGGAGCCTTTCTTCTTAACTTGTGTGTGCCAGACAGAGTGTGTGCCTCATGGCAACAAAATGGTGAATACTAATAAACTGCAACAGAAGTACAGATTCCATACATCTACAGTAACTGCTTCAAAATTCAATTTGATACTGTGTTTGATGATAATATTGCAGTGAAAAGAATACAGAGAATGATTACACAGTATGACACTGCATTAGCATATTTCCATATGAGGCTGAGACTCCTGTTGTGAATAATAAAGTAATGAATTTCATTGAAGGAACACTTTAATTGCAAGCCAAAGCAGAGTTAACCTCAGTGATTTATCCAGGCTTAATTTCCATCTTAACACCCCTTTATTGCTTTTACTAGCAATAAACAGCCCCTCTGAGAGAAAAGCAATAACTGTGGGGCCATAACATTGCTAAATCATGCATTTAAAGCAGTAAGATGTGTGCACGGCTGTTTCACTGCACTTAGGCTGAATAGAAAACTATACATGCTCAGTTAAATCAGTGTAACATTGCCTTCTCTGGTTGAAGCTGGGTATGGTGGTTCTGGTGGCAGAGGGCTCATTTTTCTCCCAAATGATATCTTTCTCACAAGATTTTCCACTGACAAAGGATCCATGTTGTTGTTGATTACAGAGATGGAGAAAAAAAGGAAGCTTGTCATGCTCTCTACAGTGATGATAGGATACTCTGTCAAGCAGCTCTCAAGGTGTCTACATTCTTTCTCCTCAACCATCCTCTTCCCGTACCGGTCGTAACTAGCTGCGATGAGCCCCGACAGGCCGTCATCGCCACAGAGGACTGATGGAATACTAATTAGCATGCCACCACTTGAATTATTCATGCATCTTAATTAGGGAAGAGATTTCCCATTAGGCTTTTAGATGTGACTGAAGAGTTTTGCTGCTATTTTTTGCAAAAGTCGGGTTGCATTTAAACAGATATGCACACACAGAAACACAGTCATATGCATACACAAGTCGAATACCCTCACAAGTTAAAGAGCCATCAGCCAGTCAAAAGATCAAATTCAGTGACAGATAATAAACAGTCATCAGCAATGACATAGAGTCATGTGAAAGAAGACACACTTAGATTTTTATATATAGACATATATATATGATCCTTCACACTAAAAAACAATGGGTTAAAAATAACCCAACTTTAACCCAGCCCCTGGGTCACTATTGGTCGTACCCAACCCTGGGTTGTTTTAACCCAGTGGGTTGGGTTGAACCAACAACCCAACCTAGTTGTGTTATTGATTCAACCTAAACAGTGAGGTTGATTGTACCCAGCATTGTTCTTAATTTCACCCCATTGCTGGGTTATATTAATCCAATCTATATGTTGTTTTATATATTGTCTTTTCCACTAATAAATAATGATTATTATAATAAATGTTTGCAAATTATGAAGTGCATTTTAAAAATCTATTTTACATCTATACATCTATTCTGGACAAAATATCCTGAATCAATAAAGAAGTTAACAACTGCACAGATTTTAAGTCATTTAATAGTCCATCTAACAATAGATTTTCTTCACATTATAAATAAAGAACAAATATAACAAAACTCAAAAACTAAACATTCAACATTTGAATTGTCTTGAATGTATGACTTTTTTTTTTTTTTTTTTTTTTTTTGTAGAGTGCGAGTTATCTAGAGTGCATGGACACAAATATTTTTAGCACAAGTTGCACTTCTACAGTCACTTTTAATACATATTTGCGTTTTACTATCTGAGAGGTCTCCTGGTGCCTGGACCTTCTTCTCTGCGACAGACATTTGAATGATTTTGTCCACATACTGAAGCCACTGAAGAAACATGTCAGCATTGCCAAGATCCAAGACACTGAAGTCCTGTGAATCTGTGAATAATAATTAAAAAGATACATAAGTGTGTCAGTGTTGTGGCACAACTTTGTGCAAATTTCAACTGTGAGGTGGATGTACCATTCCTGGTGTGATCAGGTGTGGATCTGAGTTTTCCCTGATCCATTCCTGTATTGGGCCGTAACTCTCATGTATTCATTCCACCTGGCTGGCTGGCTGCGATCTGTATTTTAACCGCTCCGTTCCTATTTTTGGGATCCTCAGGAGGAATGGATGACTCTGAAAACACAATGGGATGTCATCATTAAATTGGCTGTTGATCATGGGAAGTCTACCTGTGGAGTGTATGAAGATGTTTCTAAATGCTACAGGCCATCTACTTTAGCCCTTATGCTACCTGGTGAACTTTGGCTACACCTGCTTTGTGGTTAATGTTAGCTTAACCAGCTATACAGACTGTTCACCATGACACCTGGAGAACTACGATACAAGGGATTACGAATCGTTTATGGATTATAAACAGACCCCCCCCCCCCCCCCACACACACACACACACACACACTCACTCTCCCCCACTCACTCTGCTTTTGCAGTTTGGCATAAACTTTGTTCATTAAAGAAAAAATAAATAAAAAAACCAAAACGATACAATGAAATATGTCAAATCTTGCTGTTCATCTAGGTTGTTTTAACCTATTTAAAACATATAAAATAGCATATAAAAACCAGATGGTTATTTCTGTCCTGATATGTAATGCTTCAGAATTGACAGCGTCCTAAATGATACAATCGCGGTATCACGTATGACAAATACATAGTTTCTGCAAATTTCCTCACAAAAAGCCAAACTGGTGCAACTTTTCTTTTCAAAGTACATGGATTATAAATAACAGCTGCTTCTCTGTAAGGCTGCACAGAAAACATTTACATCTTGCTGCCCTGCGATAAGGTTCACTAATTAACTAATGTGCTACAGCAGTAACAACCAGTGCATGATATTCCTCGCCATGTTTGTATCTTTCCTTATGCTGAGGCATGAAGCAGGAGCTGGCCCCATCCAAAGCCACATCCATCTGCTGCAGTTTAGCAGGGAAATTAGGCACTCAATGTAGCATATTTGTTTAAGTAATTGGAAGGTAATTAATAACCTGAAAATATAATAATGTGCTCAGCAGCGGCTCTTCATCTGCAAACCGTTGAGAGGGAATGACTGCTGCCAAGTGTCTTGTCAGCGTATTTCAGTGCAGCAGCTTTCTGCATATCTGGGAGTGAGATAAATAGGAATGACAGAGGGAAAAAGGAGCAGGGGGAGACATTACATTTTGATTCATGGGTACAGCACTGATGAGGTGCTCTACAAGACATCACATGGCAGGGTGTTCATTGGCAGAACAGTTGGCTGTAGACGCTGTGGCACTGGCTCTCATAACCACACAGCAAGGATGCAAACCGGATAGTTACGCCGACATCAAACCAGGCCTCTAATTGCACTAGTCAGAGATTGTTTTCCATAAATATTTGATGAAATGTCATCTACTGCTCTGAGACAAAGGGAGGAGGGTGTATGGTGAGTGAAACGAGGGCCCTGATTTCAGACCTTCACGCACATACAGAGCAGGTATGTGTAGGGTACTGGATGTACGAGCTTTTGTCATAGATACAAATCTTTCTACATTTCTTTTAGAAAGTTCATTTGAGTAATGATTTAAATTTGAGGAATTTCTGGCACCTGAGCCACTAATAAACCCTTAATCCTTTGGTTGACATGAAGGTTAACAGCCAAACCAGCTTTTTTTCTCCACAGAGGGGGCACAAGAAAAGGATTTGTACCTTGAAAATGAAGAACATGATTAAAGATGATGTGAAAAAAAGTCTTGTTTTCTGCGCTTGGGACCTTGCGACCCCAAACCAGAAAAAGACACTATAAACTAAAGATGTTTCATGGTGTTTTTTTTCTTGTCAAAAATCATTTAATTTCAGTATTTCTTAAAAACAGCAGCAACTCCTTCACAGGTGGCATCTCAGTCAGCCTCTGTCTCACCAGCCTGATGTCACAGGAAAATGTTTGTTTTTTTTGTGTCTAAATTAATTCTATTTGCCAATTTATTTTCTGTTGTTTTCAATCTTATCTTCTTATTGAGTTTATTTGTCTTCTGATGCTGTTTTTATTCATTTTTTTTTTCTGTTCTTTCCATCTTAACGCCTTTATAGTGTTTGAGTTGCCTTTGCGTTTGAAATGTGCCAAACAAATTAAACAAATTAACTTACCATGCTCTGCCTTAATGTAGTAGCTATGTGTAATGCCCTTCCCGTGTGTTTCTGTCTGAATAAAGGTTCTTGATACAGTTAAAGCTCACGCCGTCGACCCTTTATCTCTGAAATTCCAACCAGATTCTTTACATTTTTTAATGATATAATGCGCTGCAAGAAGAAGTATGGAAATCCCTTCCCATCTATCCCTTGAAGAACATCGTTTCTCAACATTTAAATTGTTGAAAAAGTGGAGTTTCTCTGCCCATCTAGGCCCCTCAAAGACTCAGGCTTTCATTGATATGTTTTTTTTTTACAAAATGATCATTATAATCATCTGTTTACATCACCCATTTCAAATAACATCAATGTCTTTTCTTTTTCTTGCACCTCCTTGCTAGCACGTCCTTGCCCTGCAATGTGTTACAGCCTTGAAATATATAAAACATGTGATATATATTGACCAAGTATATGAAGTAAATATAAGATTTGGTTTGTCTTTTTTTTCTTTCTTTCTTTTTCTCTTTCTCTCTCTCTTTCTTTCTCTCTCTTCATAGTATCCCAACATTTTCTGTGTGGGATGTACATTCGTGTGTCTGGTGTGACAACAAAATCAAAAACTCAGACGTAACACAAGCCTGTCATCATATTTAGGGTCACCCAGGTCTGAAAATACACCATTTAGGTTTGGCTGATCCTGGAACATCAACAGACCCAGATCACAGTAGAATTGTTTAAATCTTTAAATCCTTCCAGGTTCAAATTGTGGTGGCTTTGTTGTACTTCAAAAGTGGGCAATACAAAGATGTAACTCAGATTTTAACTCTTTGCAGGCAGAGGTGGTGTGTAGTGACACCAACCTTTAAAACCTGGTGTTATGACCAGAGCAGGAAAGACATGGTTGAGGTAGAGCATTTCCTGTATCCCTGTGGATCCCTGTGGATACAGAAGGGTTTTTAGCAGGTTCCATACATTTTATTAACCAGCCAGGAAATGGTTTCAGCTTTTTACAACTGATAGTCTTAAAAAACCAAAGCACTTTTTAGACTTTTCAAAAAGCCTTTCTACCACCTGTCAGTACCTGTCTTTTGACTAAAGTGTGTAATCTGCTTTTAGTCCAGCAATGAAATGAGGAAGGTTATTTATTTGCTCCAACCCAGAACACTGGTATCACATTCATCGAGTAAAATCAGTACATTTAAACTGTTGGCTGTTGTACTCACACACACACACAGAAACACACACACAAACACATTTTGTGGACTTGGACCCTACAAAAGTTGTTATTTTTTAAATAACAGTGACCAACGAAATAACACAAACACATTCACATCTCAGCCTTCTCCCCGATTTATTTCATGTTTAACTTTTGACCCTGCCATTGTACCATAAAGACGACCATATTATTAAGTTAATATTAATAATTTATGTACTAGGCATCACAAACATCATTTTTTCTTGACATTTTGATCACCCTGCCTGTTTTAGATTCGCTGTCCACTTGATGGCGCAGCAGAGCAAGTGACGCATCACGAAGCTTCGGCCCAGGAGTGAACCAAGTGGATGGAAAGCTTCAGCGCTTCATCCCGCCATCACTACCAGACACCTTTCTCCTAAGTAGCGAAACAGAAGATGAGAGATGTGGAGCAGCTGTGTCTAAGCACTGTTCCCTGAGCCACTGCTCCATATCTCCCCCCTGCAGCTGAGCATCAACCCCCCAACCACCACCACCACCACAGGCACAATTTACTTTTTCTTTATAGAAACATGTTTACTGATCATAATGTGTCACACAGAGGCTCTGAAAATGACAAAGAGAGATGTTGATTTATTGACTTTACAGGTTTGCAAGACAGCTGGCACCTCACTCTGTGAGTCCAGTAAAAAAAAAAAAAAAAAAAAAGAGCAACTAATATGACTATCTCAAATATTTGTGCACCTAAGCAATCAGTGGTTTGACACAGCCTGTAAAACACAACGTAATACGCTGTCTTCATGTCTTTATGGCCTATAGGGCTCGTCTTCTGGGAGACTTGTCCCTGAGGAGGCACTTCGTAGAGGGTAAACACACTTCTATCGGTGGGAAAAAAATTTAATCGGCTTATTTTTTGCATGTTTTGCATTTCAAAACCTTATTTTAAAGACATCTATTTTTGTCTAAAAATGGCGCAAAACTTGCAGCAGTGACGATCTCAAAATTAGTCCACATTGTGAAAAAGAAAAATGAATATGTTCCTCTGATCTCATTTGTCATATCTAAGTGGCTTGTTGGATATAGGCATTTTGAAAACACTGAAAAGTGATTTATTTGGCACAGCGTTACTACAATTGGAAACCTAAGCATTAAATGGTAAAGAGTGAAAACCTGTTTTTCAGTCTGTTATTCAACCATTCAATCATGTGGCAGCACCATAGTGCATAAACTCTTACAACTTAGGAGCTTCAGTCAATATTCGCATCAAACGTCGGAATTTGGGGAAAGAAATGTATCCTCAGTGACAGCCACTGATCGGTTTGAGTATTTCTGAAATGTCAGTTGAATTACTGGAACAGAAATGAAACTGGGCATCTTAGACTGCAGAGTTTCTCACAAAGCGCTCAGTTATTGTTAAATGTAACAGGAAATGATGTGAGCAGAGATATGTTGACAATTTTGCTTGAATTTATTTGAAGTAAATGATCATTTCTGCAATTATTTTTAAAAAAATTAAGTAATCTGCATAACAACTGCCTCTTTCACAGAGATGCTTCTCCACTTTCAGGATTTGTGTTTGACGCAAACACACACATGCACACACACACACACACACGTCCTCTGAGCATGCACCCAATGAGCTGCTGTGTGGAGCTCTTCAGGATCGGTGCCTGCATTATTGAACGCCGCCAGAGTTTGTCAGACGTCCTTGAAAGTGTGCATGAAGGGCGATGGATCCAGGTGGGGGGAAAGACGGGAGGGATCTCCCAGCTCACCACCACCACTTTGTAGCTCCACCAAGACAGAAAATTGACAGCTGTTTCACTGCTTGAGAGAACTGTTTAGAGATTTCTGTTTTCCTGTTTTCTGTTGAAACACTGTGAAGTGACTCATGAAGAACAGCAGGCGACACACTGATCCATCGCAGTGTGAATCAATGTCGCAAATGCATGTGTTTAAAACTCGGAAATAACTGAACATCCTAGTCTTTAACGGGGCCAAACACGACCTTGGGAAACCACTGGGTGTCGTGCTAGAGCAGCAGAGCAGAACCAGGCACAAACAGAGCCAAAACCAAACTCAGAAAAGGCTTAGATCGTCTCTGAAGAAAATAGCGTCCTACCTGGGGGGCTCATAAATATGGACTTTGATATCTTTCCTTGGACAGGTGACAGTTTTTGTCTAAGATTTCAGAAGTGTTGCCACTGAATTCTGTATCGAGTATTTTTTCATCTTCAACATAAAGGTAAGTTATGTAAAGGGGACATATCCATAACTATGACAACTATTGGATATTTGAAGAGACTACCAACTGAAACACATAACACACAACTCTATTGTTTTATTTGGTGTGACCTAGCTGTCATCACTTTAGCTACTTACCTACTTACCTAGCATCTCAGAACATAGCATCTGAGCTGTGAATGGAGACCAAAACAGAGCACAGTCATTCATATTTTCTAAAGAAAATACGATTTTGGTGTACTGTGCTGTTAATTGTACTAACAGACCACTGGCTGGCTATGAGTTGGCCTCGAAGAGTCTAAGGGTGAAGCTTAAATAAGCAACTAGCAACTTGTGCTAACTGTGCAATGGCTAAATGCAGCAGGCATTTCAGATGTTGCCACCAAAACAACATTTGAACTGCTAGCATTCTCCAGCAGCTTTGCTACCGCCCTGACATGGCTTGGCTGAGGGAGGCAGAAGCGACAGTGAATCATTTCAGGACCCTATTGGTGATGTCACAGAGGGCTGGTCCAGTTCTTGCTATACAGTCTATGATTTACACACATAAAGTATCTGTTTTTTTTTTTCACTTATCCTTTTCTTTCCTTCCTATTTAAAATTTTATTAAAGCCTGCAGACAGTGTCCATATGTTTCATTTCCTGCCAACAGGGCAGGTTTTTAATAATAAGGTAATTAATGCCCAAACTTTAATCCAAATGGCTTTAGGTTGTCAGCTGAAAGATAAAATGTTCAAATAAACTTTCTACCTGCAGGTGAAAGTTCAAGGTGGCATGCGATTCAATGTGAAATACCAATCTCCCACACTGCTGATAGAATCATCAATGGCTGCAGAGAATCCTTATCCTTACAGATGCTTCTATACGAAGCTGTACCCCAAGGCTGTAGCTACAAGCTCAGAGCGACACTGAAGAAATGTGTGTGGGACTGGATAAATTTATGTTTATATTGAACCTTGGTGCCATTGATCTTTATGTGCTTCTACACTCACAAATGCACACCTAAAGATGGAAAAATGATCCTGCATAAAGTTCACACATTCAGAAAGAAAAACTCTTCCACATGTCTGGGCCTTATGACTTTTTCTGCTAACCAGAGCTCATTACAGTGGGAAACAGCAATGCAACTGGTCGCAAAGAAAAGTAGACATGACCCTCATAGTGCTGGAGCCTACACAGAAGCGCTATAAGGAAGACAGAGGGAGGTGGGGGTGGGGGGGGGAATCCTGCAAGAATAAGCAAACTGAGCTAACCAGCGTCTCGAATGGGGACTGAACCGGTGTGCATCATCTAAGGTTAATGAGGAAACAACAGCAGATGAATCTCGCTTGTCTTGCCCGCCCGCTTGTCTCGCCTTGAGTGGTCCCTGGACAGGAACGCCGTTATATAAGCACGCTGTTGCTATATAAGCACGTCAGGTCACGGATGGCTCTGCTTGCAGCGCTTTTCATATTGAAGGCATCAAAAGCAGGCCTTCAATGACACGTGCTTTCATCAAACTTTTACCATTTTCAATGTTACATCATACACCTGAGTATGACGGTATGTTTCCGTTTCAAAGAGATGCTCAGTCTTATTATCTGTGGCAAATTGGAGGAGCAAACATGCAGTACCTTCCTCATCTCCTTCCAACCAATGAAGCTAGTTTGAAATTAATTAACTCTAACACCTTCTGGGAGATTATATGCATGTAGATAAAGACTGGGTTCCAATGAGCTCATGTCAAGACATAAATATTAAGGTGCTCTGGTACTAAGTGGGCCCTGGTCTTAAGCAGTCTCTAAATTAAAGGCTAACAGAAAGATTATTCTAATTTATATTTAATCATTTATTTTCTGGTTACTTCAGTTACACTACCAGCAGAAAGAAACACTTTTTAATTTCACAATACTGTTTTATTATGTTCTATTTGAAAATAAATACAGACATAAGTGGCTTGGATTTACTGTTTTTATTCAGGTCTTACAACAATGATAATTATATTACAGTCAGGCACGGTGAAACGTTTTTTTCTTTAATATCATACTCGGATCGGTATTGGCCGATACCTACAGCTCAAGAATCGGTATCGTTATCGGGAGGGAAAAAAATCAGAAGATGTGTTCTCTGTTTTGATAGTGTTTTTTATGGAAAGTTTATCTGCATTAAAGCTGTTATGTGTTGTGTAGTGGTACTGTGCCACATAAACTAAAGATGTAAAATGCCCCAAACAGAATGTGCATTACAGAAAATTTAACAAATAGCACAAATATACTGCGTGGGTGTGTGTGCACATAAAACCACACACATTGACTCGTTAATAACTGCTGTGACGGCTGAGGCAGCCTTTGGCCCTCTATCTCTCAGTTATCCCCACACAGATAATTGAGCAGAGGGACACATCATTCTCCTCTCCCACAGCCGCCCCACATGTGCCTAATCACACCTCCATTTGCATGGAGAGCACTGAGAATCAGCCTCAATAACGTCGCACTGCTTTGAAAGATGAGTTTTTAATCTGGGAAAGGAGATGAGTTTCTGACCCGCACCTGTTTGTTTCCATAGTTTCTTTTCCCTGTCGTACAAAAGTGACCCGCGGGTAAATTTGCAGAGGCAGGATAGCTGCTCGCCTCCATAAGTACTGTCATTGTGCATTTATTAATATCCCCATATCTGACATGGCGGAGAAAATGGTTCTTGGCGATAAAGGGCACTTGTCGTGGTGGGTGAGGCTGTCTAACAGGCAATCAGATGGGCTGACAGCAAGTGTCAGCCCGCAAGTGTGTGTATGTGTATGTGCGCATATTTGTGAGCAAGCAACGAAAAGAGCAGCAGTCTTTGGAAGAAGGGTGTTTATTCTTCTCCCATTGCCCTCTATTGACCCATGTAATGGACAATTTTATAAGGGGAAGTGTTTGAAATATCCTTCGGATGTAGGTAATGTGAGGGAAAGCGGGCCCTGCTTTCATTTCTTTTACCTCCTCCTCTCATACACACATTGTTGGGTATGATTACTATATGCATATAAAAATAAGTAATACCATTGCTTTTAGAGGCTTTTATTGACCGATTCATGGCTGCAGTCCACTGCTGGGTTGAGGGAGAAAAAGCTCAGACTGCAACAAAGGGAAATACGCCACCTCTCCTCAGACTCTGTTCAGACGTGTTTCACAATGGCAGAGATGGGATGCAGGACAGCCACGGTCCAGTGGGGCTCAGTGTTGCTGTATACAGACCTCCAGACGCATATTCTGTTACTGGACGACAGGACGAGCATGAAGTCATTCGCACTCAAATTACCAAAATGACAGGACGGTATTTTATCAAAGCTGATGGGTTCAAACAAGCAGACTTTGTAATATCTCATTGCTCTTGCTTGAGTTTAATTCTTAAACTTTCATTGACTATGCAGATGATACCTAGCTATACGTGTACATGAAGCCAGAAGAGAGACAGCTGGACTGCAAACATGGGTCTTTTTTCTAGGTTTTTGTAGCTCTAGCGGCCTTTTACTGACAGTGTATAGACAGGAAACAAGGGCAGAGAGGAGTGGGGAAGACATGCAGCAAGGGCTTACAGGCCAGGAGAGGAACATGCAACTGCAGGACTATGGCCTCTGTAAATGGGCCACATGCCTTCACCTCTGAACTATGCAGCAACCCTACAAACATGTTTTGGATCATTTAAAGACCTGGACTGGACCTGACTGATAATTTCTTCTTGCTAAACTCTGATAAGACTGAAGTTGTTGTCGTTAGCACTTCAGAAGCAGACTGTCGAGTCATTTATTAACTCTGGATGGCACTACTTTGGCATCCCATACTATGTGAAGAACAGAATCCAGCTGATCCAAAATGGTCCACTGAGGGTTCTGATAGGCAGAAGAGATCATATTTCTCTAATCTTAGCTTCCCTTCATTAGCTTCCTGTTAAATCTAGGATAGAATTTTAGAACTTTTCTTCTTATATATAATGGCCTGAAAGGCCTATAGCTCCTTTTTTACCTTAAAGAACTCAAAGGTCCATAGTATCCCAGTAGAGCACTGTGCTCCCAGACTGCTGGCTGACTCGTGGCTCCTTGAGTTTCCAAAGGTAGACTGGGCGGCTGAGCCTTCGGTTATCTTGGTCCACTCCTGTGGAACCAGCTCCCAGTTAGTGTTTGAGATGCGGACACCCTTGTCGCATTTGAGATTGGGTTTAAAACCTTTCTTTTTGATAAAGCTTGATTCTATCCTTAAATTGGGAGAACCCGAGTACCGTGGAGGTGGTATCCAACTGGGTGACAGTTCTGGTCGACACCAGTCGTTACTGCTGTGTTTGAGGCCTTTTCCAGAAATGTAAACTTCCAGTTTTGAAAGAGACTTTGCGAACTCCCACTGATTCTGAGGGCACGTTGATTTAGAGCTAGGATAAAGGACAAAACGGGGAAGAATACTGATGTGCTGAACCTCAAAGGAAATTCCAGGCTATTTTTCTCATCAACTTCAACAATGAACTGGTCAACAGCCAGAGTGGAGAGATGGGTGCATGTCTGCAAAACCCCAGAGCAATGTGAAGTCTTCCCATTTAAACGTCATAGTCTGCAGTACTCAGGTAGCCCCTATCAAACTGACCATGTAATATTACTGGCAAATGAAACTGAATTTGGTTATTATACTGAGTATTAAGGTAAACTTGAATGCTAAAAGTGCTGCTCCAGAATGCAACTTGTGAAAAAACATTAAAACCACTTTCCTAATGTCACCTAACTCTATATGCCATTGAAACAGGAAGGCATGAACTTGTGTACAGTCTCCCCCCACTCCCCCTGATTGGAGACACAAACCGAACTGTTCCAGTGAGGCTGATGAGCAGCTTAGAGTCGAAGGCGTCGTCACAAACGAAGATGCACTGCAGGAGTAAACACACGGAGCCTGAGTACACAGCAAAAGTACAGCAGGTAAACAAAGGTGAGACAAAGTTTCCTGCAGTTGCTGCCATGTGGGTTGAATATTCAGGCCAAGCTGCAGAAAGCCCTTTTTAGTTTCCCTGTATAGGAAAAGCAATTCACTCACCGAGTATGCACCGAGTACAAACAAAACTTCAAGCGTATTTACTTACACAAACAGCTCATCATACACTGTCTTCCCACCGAGAATAAACACAGCGCACACTTGCACATTAAGAAAGCACGCCTTTGATCTCTGTGTAGATTGCGACACATGTGTAAAAATAACACAAACGCACCTACTGCAATTACCCAGAGCTCCTGCTTCATAGCAGCCGTGCTAAACTTCATCACCTTGTTTACCGTGTGCATGTGAGAGCGTACTTCAGCCAGGCGGCAGCCATCACGCTGACTTTACTGCTCTGCTTTACGTTGCTGCTGGAATCACAAGCGACAGGCCACTTTTCCCTGGTGCTCGGCACAAACTCCTCCGAGCGGCCTGCTGCAGTTATTTAACCACGATGGTGACAGACACGCACACAGGTTTCATATATTCAGCCTGAGCATGAGGCCGCAGAGGCAGAGAAAGCAATGGAAAGTAACTGTTATCGCTATTAACTGTCTCAAAGTCACCTTCACCCCGAGGCGTAAGCCCCGCTGCTCAAACAAGACAAACACACACATTCATGTGCCGCAGCCAGCACCGTTCATGAAGTCCATGGATCAAGCCGTCGGGAGAGAGGGTGTGCTATCACGGAAAGCAGAGATCAAAATCCACTCGTCGACCCTGATGTTCAGCAGGATACACCTTCATCCCTCTGAGAGAAAACAAGATGAAGAGCGGGAAAACGCGGGATGGGGAACAACCACAGAAGCAACAAAACCGTCTCCGTGCATTCTGCTCTGCGTTTGTCACGACTGCGTTGAAGTCATCAGCAGTACATGTCACCTTGATTTTTACTCAGCAGACGGCCTCAGCGCAAAGCATTGTGGGACAACGGAGTGCCTGGGAGTGTAAGCTGAACACCTGCGGGCTTTGCAGCCGGGATAACTTGGGAGACTAATTATCGAGCTACTTGAAGCAGCGTCCTGTTGCCGATGCTTTAATTAAAGGGCTTTCAGAGGTCACAGAAAACACACTTTCAGCTTCTGTGATTCCAGCGATGATCTCCTCTCTGAGCTGAAAGCTGCTCTCCTGATGCTGCTTTACGGGGCGACCCGCCAAAAATGACAGCGTGACTGTCAGCAGATAGGGAACAGTTGATTCCTGAGTGTTCATGTGGGTGTTATATTCTGTGGAGGGGGCGAGGTCAGCGGGATCTTCCTCCCCTCAGATTTGTTCATCTGGACTTTTCTGGCCCCAGCTGGTTTGTCCGCTCCAGACTGTGGTTTTAGTTTGAATAAATAATACTGTCTCCGTCATCCCAGTCGCTCTTCTCGCTGTCAAGCTTCAATGGTGTCAGAATGGTCCCTCATGAGGTCTAAGCTCAAATAAACACGGAGAAAGACAGGCGCTGGATTTCTATTCTCACTTCATTTATCTGCCCTGGGAAAGCTGCTTCTTTTCCATGACAGTGAGGAAAAAGTTTATCTGGAAATAACACACACACACAAAACTAGAAGGAGGGTGTATCTATTCTTTCCAATGATGCATCAATAAAAGATGCAGAAGGAAGGAAGGAATGTGAAAGAAAGTTCACAAAATAAAAGTGAACAGAGTGGATGGAAAGGTGGAGGTAGGTAAATCTGAAAACCTCATACTAAATGACAGGAGACAAACAGAAAAAGTTGAGGAATTAATGACGGGAGTAATGATATAATAAAGTGGAAAAAGAACGGGATATTTAGAAGAGAGTGCAATTATTTGAAGGGAAAAAAAAGCAATAACGAGAAGAAATAATGGAGCTGATCATGAGGAGACAGAGAGAAAAAAATGGTATTTAATGGATGGAAATAAAGCAGATTGATGGGTCTGGACTCCTGGAAACATCCTAAAGGTCTTGATTGTGGGAGATGCTGGGATATACTGGGAGATGCTGGGAGATAGGCTGAAAAGAAAAGTTTGTCATGGAAAAAAGGGGTATTCGGGAAGGGTGTTGCTTATTGCAACTTTTTTTTTTTCCCCCCTTAAATCTGCCTCCTCTTCGCTCAATTTCTCAAGACAGCTGAGGTAATTTAAATCGATTCTAAGACCTTCAATTACAGACACACTGACAACAGTTTGCAGAGAGGGAAATGGATTTTTTCTGCTCATCTGCAGGTCGAGACCAAATCTGAGGATTTTCAACGTACAGCAGCTCGTTTTGACCCTCAACCTTGCTTTGCTGCTTTTTTTTTTTTTTTTTTTTTTTTCCTAAACGATTTCTGGGTGGAAGTAAGATGATAACATCTGCGGAGAGCCGAGGCCGGACCTTCCCTGTTCTTGAGTGAAAATGCATGTCACGGTCTTGTGGGGAGAGATGCGTTTGTAGCGTTACGACTTATGAATATACGCATTAATACTTTATACAAGGATGGATGCCTCAATATCCTGACTCCGGATCACGCACCTCATCTGTCTGCCGACCGGTCGACGCATGCGCAGGCAGAGGATCGTAAATACCGAGCAGCGTCTTGTCCCTGAAAGATGAACCACAAGAGCCGGAGGCAATTCATTCCACTACTGCTTTTTTTTTTTTATGAACTAATATGTTCATAGTTGTTGCTTCCAAATTGCTCAATAAATATCCAATACTTCCTTCAAGACTGCCTTGACCCTGTCCTGTGAAGGAGCAGGTGTTGTGAAATTTCTTCCTACCCGAGTTGACTGCGCATGCGTATAGCAGCAACTTCAGAAGGCCATAATATTCTGCTGCCTGACCATTATCACAGAAGAGAAAAGGTTAGTTTCTTGTATTTTTAATACTTTGTATGCACAGTATTTATATTGAATAGGTTTGACAGACAAATCAGATGCACGTCTTTATGATGCATATGCCTGTGTGTGAGTGAATGTGCTTTTATTAAACATTGTTTAGGAGGTTACTTTACAGGGTTTGTCGTATATTCGTTGGCAAGATGATAAATCTCAAACATAATTGTAATCCATTACATTACGCGAGAAAAATGCGTAATTTAATTAGTGACTTATGATTACTTTTTAAAGTTACATTATGATTATTAAATGTGTATAATAATATGCTACCACCCAAAACACAGAGGAGAGCAGATATATATGCTGGTAGGATATTGTTACAATGTAGGAAAAAATTACGGATGAGGTTATAATTTTCCGCTACGGTAGAAAAAAATTTAGGTAGGAAGAAATTTTACAAGCACTGGTTTCCTCAACGCACTTTAACACTGGAAGCAGCTTCCTAAAGTGGCAATTACTGCTCTGACATCGGTTCAAAATCACATTAAAAAAAAAAAAAAAAAAAAAAAAAAACTGCAGTGTCTTGAAAAAGCAATATGGACAATTACAGACACTAATAAAGCAAGCTACAAGGACTGAAAAATAAAACTCATGCAGTAAAATAATTCAGCTTAATTAAAGGAGCAGCCCATACAAAGCGTCATTTCAAACAACAGCCACGCTCCCTCACCTCTGCAGGTATTAACTGAGTTAAAAAGCACTGGGCTACATGATAGAAGTCTTTAAGTTGACCTCCAAAGCTACTTTCCCCCCCCTCATCTATATTTATATGAAGGAGCGGCACTAATTTTGCCCAGCAAATCAGTGTGCACATTTTGTTCTGACCTCCAGCTTGACACTGAATTAAACTATATCAGGGTCTGAGAAGCTCGCTTTAACAAGCCTTAAATTCCTTCGTCCAATCCATCAGTGGGGATATTTCTGACACACGCAGGGAAGAGCATGAAATAAGGCAATTATTGAACCCTTCAGCCCATTTTTACGGCTCGACTGGCTGGCACGGTGCAACACAGAGCCCCATAGTTTGTGTCTTGAGATTACTCTTGGTGACAGAGATGCTAGAAATTAATACCTCGCAAATACATTTTGGTACCAAGCTACTTCCCTCGGTATTATCATGTTAATACATATTACTTCTAACTGAACAGAAAACAATAATGTGGCTTAACCACAGAAGTTACAAGCGGAAGTCCCTGGAGTCTGTTTGACTTTGTACAGTAAAAAAAAAAAAAAAGACTCAAGTTGCTATTTGAGAGTTCCAGACTCACTTTTCTCCCAGTGTTCCTTTCTGGTGTATACAGGAGGGGAAAAAAAGGTGCTTTGTCTGTATGTGTCTTTCATGGAGGTGGCAGTCGATCCTGTGAGTCTGGGCGCCCTCTCAGATTGCCTGACAGATAATCCATCACACAGTCAGTGTGTCTGACAGGAAGAGGTCTCAGTCAACTCCCTGTCTCTGGGTGCCGCTCGCTCACTGAGGGCCGGTGAAGGACAGTCACTCCTTTCAAGTCTCTCTCGATACGCACTCCAGCTTCATTAGAGGGAATGAAGGTGGGTGATTTGAGGAGATTAAGTGAGCACACAGGACTGGACGAAAAGCAGGACAGAAAGCAAGACTTGCAGTAAAAGATTATTTTAGAATATTGCACAGACAGGAGTCTTTTTTTAACATGAAAAAATAACGCAGGTGTCCTGTTTTCCTTTAATAGTAAAAAAAAAAAAAAAAAAGAAAATTAAATTCTTGATGCTCTCAATTTACAGAGCAGCAGTTGTTTTGCATCTATCTTAAACTTGAAAGCTCATGCTGCAGTGACGAAGGGCAGGAGTTGCCTTTAATAAATCAAATAGCTGCAACAACATGCTTGAACACAGATTGGACGATTGTTATATTTTTTTATATTTTAAGAGAAAAAAAAACAAAATAACCTAGAAAATAAGAATATTTTCTACAGACAACAATTGATGTTCAAGCCATTATGAATTTCTGCAGAATTTATGAATTAAAAAAAATTGAACAATATGGAAAATGTGTCAAAAAACAAAACAAAAAAACAAAAAAAACGTGTACCTGAACTCTATGTATCCGTACTGTGGTCTGGAAGAGTACTGTTGTAATCAGCTCCTCACAAGACCTCCTGGTTTAGGGTTAAAACTGTATTTTGGGAAAAAAGATAGAAGCATTATGTAAAAGTGGTCCGGAGGCAGCGTCAACATCTCTGAGCATGGAGACATCTGGGGTGGACCCTCACACACTGGAGACACGAGCTGCCGTCAGATGACTCAGTAATCCAGATCTGTTTTGAGAGAAATGGATGCTGTGTGCTCCAGGCCAAAGACAAAAAGGACTTTTTGATTGTTACCAGCCAAAAACCAACCTCTGTGATGGTATGGGGTTGATTCAATGTCCTTGGTAAAGGTTATTTACACCTCTGTGATGCAGAAAAGTACAATACAGGAACATCTGTGAAGCTGTGTACTGCACACAATGAAAATGCATGGCTGAGGAAGAGGGCATGGTAGTGGACATCAAAAGTTTTACTTTCACAACCTTTTCAGAATGTGTTGCAAATCTAAGACGCAAATGTAGATGTATATTAACATATGAAATGAAGAAAATAACATGAAATATCAAGAAACTGCCTGCAAAGAAAAAAGTACTCACTTTTTTTTTTAAAATTTCCCATATTGTTCTTTTTTTAAATTATTATTTAGGACTACAATTGTACCCCATGTAGAGTTTTAACTAGTTACCTTACACCCTGATCAAAATGGAGATGAACTCCAGAAAGTTTATCCCACAACAGACATAATCAGCCAAAAAAATAATCAGAAACCACTTTATTGATTTATTTGAAGCTGGCAGAAACGGTGTTTGCTTCATACATGTGACAGCAAACAGAATCATTTTGTTTTCTGTTCCAAATGCCAATTGGTCTAAAGGAAAAACTTACTACACACTCACCACAAACTAAAAAAAAAAAAAAAAATTGTATTTGCACGAAAAGAAGTTTGTTAAATTTATCAAGGCTGGGCTGTTTTTCAGCTGCTCTCGGAGTCAGCAGTGTCGGGTCTTGAGGCCACACGGCTGCACAAACTGCTGAAGGTCTGATCTCACACAGACATCACTCCTGCTGGATTCTGCAAATAAACCCTCTGGCAGGAGAAAGAGAAACATTTTTCTGGCCTGTTGGCAGTTGAACACCAAGGACGCCAAGCGCTGATGTGACAAACACAGTAACACACTTGGAAGTATCTGTTTTTAATCTCTCCAATTATAAAAACAGGTTTCAGTGTTTTAGATACAGATATACAATTATGATTATTAAAAAAAAAACAAAAAAAAAAAAACTAAGAACAATTTTCTCCCCTTAAATTTTCTTCATAAACCTTCAGTAAGAAACTATTAGCAGAGAGTTGTCACAGTGGATTATGAAACCCCAATCACATTGTTTCATTGGCACAGATAAAAGTAGAAGATAAACTGTATATGAGAGTAGCACTTTATAAATAAGACATGATGTACAAATTCAGAACTAGTCTTCCATGAGACAGTAAAATCTTTGTAACTAACTCTGACACTGAACTAGGTTTTCTACTCACTGCAGCACTTCCATTGGTTTTAGTGACTCTAAGTGCCACTGAATAAGTTCACAGCTTATGAACGACTGTCTGTCAGCCGTACTGTGCCTTGAGAGTACAAAAACGTCATCCTCTTATGACTTTGTTTTAATAAAATGCCACAATATACAGGAGAAAAGAAATGTGTATTGCTTTGGAAAATGGAATGCACAAAGTGTTGGGTCTCCATCCAAAGACGACGGATGTTGTGAGAGCTGACAGGACGTCAGCCCCCCCCATCAATGAAGATTTAATGGACAAAAGAGATGATTAAAGAAATTAGAAACAGATCATTTAAGAGGAAGAAATGAATGTAGAAACTGAATTCTATGCATCAACACTGTAACTTTGATATGGACGATGAGGTAAGAAACCGTGTTCAACAAAAAGAACAAAGGCTTTATGGCAGCAAAGGCTTCAGACTCTGGGGGTCTGCATGTGCAGGAAAAGGCTGCTTTGTTGCCGGTAATAAATGTAAGTGACAGGTGGACAGAGTGTAGGCAGTTTTATTTCTTTATGGCGGCCACTGCTTTCCTGGCGGCGTCATCGAGGTCATCTGCTGCTGTGATGGGCAGGCCACTCTCTGACAGAATCCTCTTAGCTTCATTGACGTTGGTACCTGGCAGAGACAGAAAAAACACGGTTACTACAGGCAGCAAGGAATGTTAGGAATAAAGTCTTGACAAGGTTGAACCTGGTCTACCATCTGCACCTGTCTTAAAGAAAAACCAGGCTTGTGTGAAAGAGAAGAGTTCCTCTGGAGGAATCAGTCCACTCAGACAGATGGATGCAGCTATGGGTCAACGGCGGCACACGCGACTGCTGATGTGAGAGAGGTTTTCAGTGCAGACAATGGGCAGAAGGGCAATTTGTGTGTGGGGATGCTCCCCTGGTCAGGGCAGCAGGTGCTGGGTGACATGCTGGTGATCATGGCCCCGGCAGAGCTGAAGCTACGCGGAGATGGCGAGGCTCCCGGAGACGTTCTGCACAGCCCAGAGGCTCTACACGATGAACTGGCTGCCTCCCAGCGTTGCACGCCTTAGCTGCGAGCAAGCCTGATGTGCTTGTCACAACACAAGGCTGGGGGGGGGGGCTGATTGGTAAGGAGAGGGTAATGGAGTGAAAGGTCAAATGAAGCAGAACTTCCCTTTCGCTGCTAGAAGAACTAAATCCAGCTGTTTGTGCAGCATCTGCAGCTTTCACGCACAAATGTGGCCAAATAACAAAGACACAAAAAAAAGTAGAGTTTCCACAACTCTGACACAAGATATTTAAACTTCTCTCAGTTTCTTATTTGGGTCCTTACTGTGTTTTTTTTTTCAAACTCAAATTTACACAAACACACGTATAAAAGTGCACTAAGCAGTAATATACAGTAAGCGAGGAATATTTATCATTTGTTTATTTCTACAGTGTCAGACTTTATCTGCTGAAGCAGTCAATAAAAGACATTTATCCTCGATACAAATGATACAAAGAAGTAGAAAAAAAAGATTTCTGACACACAAATCTTGTAAAACAAGAAACAGCGTCTTTGTTTATTTCATGAGGACTTTTCAGGGGAACGATTCGTCTGAGAATCGGCTGGCGTCCTTTCAACAGCTGCGGCATGAAGTGTTGTTGAGGTTTGTACCTCTACGTTGTTCACCAGCTGCTCCTCCACAGACAGGAAAGCACTTCAGAGGTTCATCTCCATTCCTAGAGCACCATCAGTTTCCCTCTCACCTCTCGGGACACTTATAGTTCTCGTTGTCTCAAAAGAGCCTCCAGCATCCTCAAGAACTCATCCCACTCTGGTCATCGTCCGTTTGAACCTCTGCCCTCGACAAGGTGCTTCACAGGCACTAAAGCTCCAACAAGCAGACTTATAAACTGTTTTTATCCTACAGCAGTTTTTATGCTTAATTCTACTTAGCTCTGAACACTTTGGATGGTCTGACAGATGTGATACACTGTAGTGTGCAGCATAAAAGTGGGTGTAGTGCAATATTTATTCTTTATTCTACAGCCGTGGATGAACAATGTGATTAAAAAAAAAAAGATGTTCTTTGCAACCAGAAAAGAAAGCCGTCTAATTTCACCGTATTCCTGCGATGACTGTAAAGCCATTCCTTCATTCAGGTTCAGGTTCTGGATTTTTCTTTCCTCTCTTTGCTTTGATTTTTGATGATATTTCAGATAATTTGAGCATTTCTGGAAACCACGTATTAAATTCTAAGGGAAAAATCATTATTTGTCAGCACTGTTAAAAATTCATGGATACCTATACCTGAAACGTGAGCCCAACTGCACACGTTTTTTTTTTTTTGTGAAATGCCAGAAGCCAAAAATATCGGAACAAACTGGCCTAACATTCAGCCGTGTGTTGGGTTGCAGTCATATGTTTCTAAAACCCCCCAAAACATCCACAGAAGCTAAACATTTTGGTCAAATGCGTAAAAATTCAAATGTCGTCAAATCGTGTCGCAGATGTAAAACAGCAACAACTGATCTCGACACTCAACTGAGACCTTCATGAAAGCCAATAATCTTGGAATTTTGAATTGTTTGGTCAGTTATCCAAAAGAAAAAAATAAATAAATCTGACAACTTGTAAAATTGATTTTCTAAAGTTTCTCAGTACTTTCACAGCAGATCAATACCAACTTAAGTGGATGATGATTTACTGCATGTGTACTTAAAAAACTGGTTATGTGTGCAATCATTTTGTTTAAATCTAAATGAGTGGAGGTGTGTATGCATGCTCAGATGCTTACAGGTTGACCTCAGCTCTCTTAGCTTGGCGTGTAATTAAAACTGCGTGATATGTGAAGTCTCCAGAGGCCTGGCCACCCTGATCAATAGACCTGTCAAGGGGAATTCTATTACCAGTGCTACTTAACGCCTACTATTTCATCTCTTTTGTCCAGCCATATAATAAGTCATTCCAAACACATTTTCTGCTGGCTCGCACTACAAACAATCAATTCTGCAATGTAATTAATTAGAATACGAGCAGGAAGAGACCTTGCTCCGGCACATAAACAGGGGATAGGGTGTCTCGAGTCATTTTCTCATCAAACCTGCAGAGGGTGTTCTGGGTGAATGTGCGTCTCAATTGCTGGGGCTGTCGCTCACGGTGAGAAGAGCACCGCAGTGCAACAGGCTGGTCCACGAGCTGCGCTGGGGTTGATGGATCTGTGCTGTTATACTGATAGTCTGGTGATTAAAAAAATTCTGTCAACTCTAGATTAAACTCACATGAGGAGTAACTGATGTCTGCATCCACAGAAAATATATACTTAAAAGACATGACAGAGTCAATAAAACTATACTCATTTATACTAGTTTGTTTGACACGAGTGGGAAAACACGTGACTTATTGCTATTTTTTTAATAATCCATAAATACTTATGAGCAACAATAGTGCATTGTTTACATGATTCATCTCTGGTTCTTGTGTTATTCACGCTATGAGTGAGGAGAGAGAATGATACATCTGTGGGAGTGAGAAAGAAGAGTCACACATCGCTGTGGTTCTTCTTCTGCACGTGGGCTTGACAGATGACTGCAGTTCAAGTGTGAGCGGTAGAGAGTACCGGTAGTCCACAGCAGCGGCAGCGGCGACGACTGAGCCCCTCTGGACAGAGCAACACTCGAGTGGCTGGTTGTGAGCGTGAGGAGCAGACTAAGTACTGAATATTCAGGCGCGTGTTCACCTGCGGCCACTAGGTGCTGCCAGAGACCTACTCACAGTGTGGATGGGGACAACAAAGAACATAATACCATTTTCTTAATAGGGGGAAAAAAAACAAAAAAAACTTTTTTTTTTTATCATTAAGAAAATGGTAATAAAAATGGGCAGGAATTAAGATTGTTGTTGCTCTTAATTAAAAAAAAAAAAAAAAAAAAGACCAGAATTTACTTGACTCGAAGGGCTTAAATTCTCCTGCCAGTTGGAAAATCTTTTCATGTAAGCTTTAAGAATTTACAACTATTTTCACCCCCGCACCCTCACTTTTCACAGCTCTGAATCCAAGATGCATCATCTGACAATCCTTAGATGGCAGCTCAACTGTAACTAAACAGCAAACCAACACAGACCACGCAGCATTTACTATTTAGCCGTGTAATCTACAGTCACTTTACAACCCATTTCTGCTGGACCACCACTACAATTAGCTATCTCACTTGTAACGATTGTGAAAATGTCACTTTCATCTATGAGTCAATTACGGGCCAGTACAGTTGAACAGGAAAACCAGGCTTGGTGCTGTGCCAGTTCACGCACAGGAGAAGTCCTGCTGATGCTGCACATCCTGAAATTGTGACTAAGTATGTCTTAACAAGCTCACAGTTGATGAGAAAAGGACACAATATGCTGCTGTCTTTGACACACAAAGAAAATCTAAAATTGGGACTGTTCCCTATACGACCGATGTGAAGAAAAGGGCAGAAATCCTATTCACGTATGAGGTAAAAAAAACAAGAAAAAAGGAGTGAGGATATATTCTCTCCCTCAGTTTCTGTTGGTCTGTGAGCATCTAAGAAACTTAGGCTTCAGCTGACATCTCCCACCCACCGGTCAAAGCGATGAGGAAAAAAAAAAAAACTAATAAAAAACATTTTTATAAATAATTGTTTTTAGGATATTTGTCTAACATTATAGTAGACAATATGGTGTAGAAAGACAAATAACTCTGTCTTGTCTTCTTTTTATGTAAACAGTTCGAAAAGATTGCCTTAAATTACTTTATAAGCTCAGGCATCATTTCTGGTGCATGTTCCACCAGATGACATTATAGAGTTAAGCCCTCGACTGCTAATCCTCATAATAATCTGCCCCAAACAGTGAGAGTCGTCCCCTTTACAGTCCAAAATAAATGAAGGCAGCTCCTGCGTGGCAAACATGTAATGCTTCTCTGAACACAGAGCACGGGGCTCCTCAACAGTGCAGCTGCTTACTCCTTTGATGTGAAAAGCCATCATTAATTGAAGTTTTTATGTCTCTTAAACTGTCTAGACTGCTGTTTAAAGAAGATATACCATCGCTAAACCTATCAGATGTATAACGCATCTCTGACACTGACACTTTAATCTTGTGAATTAGTTTTTTTTTGTGATGACCTCTGTGAATGAGCCTGAACTTCATCTTTTTGTTCTTGTGATTGTGTATTAGGTGATTATGTTTATAACTGCTCCAGAACCTGAGGCAAAGGGTTAAAGATTTGCAATATGAAAGTTTAAACCGATTTGTCAGGGAATAAAGGAGTATAAAAAAAGGAAAAAAAAAAGACAGCTACTATGTGCACGTCCACATACGTTATGTTGACAGTATACACATGCTGTTTAGGTTTATGGATGCATCAGTTGATAATTATGTGATAATGACCCTGTCGAGACTGAAGAAGACACCTCGACCTCGTTAGGACCTCCCATCTCTATTTAATTAAAGAAAGGGAGGAATTTAAGGAGAAAGCAGCCTCCACTCTTTGACAGACCTTTGGGGGATGGCTCAGCAAATCAATAGATTGGGGAACACAGTTAAATAAATGCAGTCACCCTTTTAGCTGGAATCTGAGGACTGTTTAGAAAGGATTTCTTTCTATAGTGGCAAAGTGCAATGCAATACAATATGCTCCGCTTCACACAGCAGCCAGAGAGGGCAGTATTGCACTTTCTTCATCATCTCCTCCAATCCATACCATAAAGATTAGTGTGCATGTGTGTCCATATATATATATATATATATCTATATATATATATATATATATATATATATTATATATATATATATATATATATATAGATATATTTATATATATATTATCTAATCTAGTCTATATATATCTGTATATATATATCTATATATATATATATATATATATATATATATATATATATATTTTATTTTTTTTTTTGCACGACTATGAAATGGATAAGTAAACAATGGCATCATCTAAGTCATAATAACAGACAAAAACAACGTACTTCAGATGATAACACACAAACAGATTATAATTTCTCCTGTTTTTCATGAAACACTTATCAACATTACTGGTGGAAAAAGTAAATGAACCCACAGACTAATTACTGAAAAAGCTAATTTTAGTCAGTTGTTTGCACATGTGGTGCCCAGTTAGGCTCAGTCCAGTTCGAAGTTGTGTGTGTGTTTTTTAAACTAATTTTAATGTTTAGATATTCATCAGTTTACAGTTTGACAACCTGTCTGCAAATGGAGTTGGTTTAGTACTGCGGCTGCTCTTTCTAAAAGGGGAACCCGGCCAAGATGACTCCAAAGACAAAACGCTGAATCCTCTATGAGGTGAAGAAAAGAATACACAAGTACAAGCAAACATCACTGATTGGAAAACATCTATGTCATGGGTCTACCGTATGTAAGTCATTGAAAAGTAGAGGTCTTCACGGGTCCACTTTCATGGACATAATTTCTGACCACGAACCTAATCGAGATACCCGAATAGAACCAAGACAATATAGCCCATAGTCATGTTAATGTTGTCTAATGTTGAATAAAACTTGATTTTCTTACCTAAATGTTGTCTTTTTCTACCCGGTTCAGTTGCTGCATAGGCTAATTGATGTAAACAACAATAAATGCACGTCGTTATTTTCTTTGCGGATACATATGCTGTTTGTAGCAACTGCTAACCTTAATAGACTACACCGGTCAGGACGTGTCGTGCACACAATCGCATCCAACGTTATCATGTTGGTGATCTGTTGTACAGCTGCCAGGCATACCGGTAATAACACGCTACGGCAACATGATTGTTTTATGCGAACATGCCACGTTAATAGCACAGAAACTGTGCTGATTAGAGTCACCAACGACCTCCTCATGGCCTCAGACAATGGATTAGTATGTGTACTTGTTCTACTGGATCCTCAGTGCTGCTTCTGATACTGTTGATCACAGCCATTTGCTTCATAGATTAGAACGCACTGTTGGAATTAAAGGGACAGCATCAGGCTGGTTTAAGTCATACCTATCTGACAGGTTCCAGTTCGTCCATGTTAACGACGTTTCTTCTACACGGACTAGGGTCTGCTATGGCATCCCACAGGGTTCAGTTCTGGGACCAATTCTTTTCACTTTATACATGCTGCCCTTGGGGAAAATTATCCAGAGCCATGGCATAAACTTTCATTGCTACGCTGATGATACGCAGCTGTACTTATCTATGAAAACCAGAGGAAACAAAACCGTTGCCCAAAGTTCAAGGGTGTCTTAATGACATTAAGTCCTGGATGTCGTCTAACTTTTTGCTTCTAAATTCGGATAAAACAGAGGTTATTGTCTTTGGTCCCAGAGACCTAATGAATGGATTAACTGGGTTTGCGCTGGCTTCCAGCACAACTGTGAAAAACCTTGAAGAATCCTGACATATGTTAAACCAAACTACTGTTTGTTTGTTTACATTTGCCTGACCTTTCACAGGACATTTTGCATCCTATTGGATGGAAGGGAACGGAGAGGCTGAGTGACAGCTGCCACCGCCAATATCTTTACCTCTCTCAGGTATTAGACACAGTCGCGAGTCGCTTGTGAGACTTGAATGAGGCAGGATATTCCATATCCCGGTAATCGACCACGATAATGAGACTAAGTCAAACATAAACGGTAATCGTTATCGCATAAAATTTCACCGCGCTTCACCGTAATACCGGTAACTGTTCCATTTCTACTTTCCACCCAGTTCAACGGCTGAAGTTGTGACATACTACATGAATGTGTTGCTAGGGTACAGCCCAACACCCAGATGCACTTATAATGATATCAGGTGACTTATCATGTCACTGCATCTTCCCACCTGACTGGATTTACACAGTTTGTTAATTGTGCTTTTTATTTATTTATTTATTTTATATATATATTTGTGCAATTGATGAGCTGATGAGATTTTTGAATTTCCCCTTTGGGGGATGAATAAAGTCGATCTAATCTAATTTTAGATCCATTGACGACATATATCAAATAACATATCCCCAACAGCATCTCGACCACGTGGCCCTCTTCTCCCACGTTTGGGAATACATTACTCTCCTCCAGTGCAATCAACCCCAGCTTTTTAAAAGAGCCTTTCCAATTAAAAGTGTGCCTGTTAATCCACTCTGATCCTGTTGAAGAGCACTGGGCCTTTCTCACTGCCCTGCCGTTAGCCTAGGAAGCTGAGCTGATTGATTCTGAACCAATCCTCTCTGCTAGACTGAAGCCCAGGATGTAATGACCCAGAACTAAAGCTTGGATTAGACTCCGGCCAGGAAAACACGGTTGGACTGTCCAGTAGTACTGACCTTCTGGACTGTGTGTGAGTGAGTCTAAATTACATAAACTAATAAGAGAAATGTGTTTTAACTGTAAATCTATTTTGATTACCAAATGAGTCAGTTCTGTGGAAGCAAATCTCTGCGCTTGTTCACTCTCTCTTCTGTCACAGGAACAATTTAATTGAACGGTATGTTTAGCAGCATACTAAATCTGTAACATGAGACAATTGGTGTAAATTAAACAGATGTGTCTTGCACTTTTATTTTCTGAACTTTCTTTCTACTCGTAGAGGGTACATCTCTCGGCCGTGACAGAGCAAGTCAAGTACCTGCTCTTGTTATACTAGAAAAAAAAAAAGGTGTGACAGTGCCAATAACCTATTATGCACTTCCTTGAAACTTTCCTTTTTATTTAAGGGAAAGAAGGTGCAAATTACAGGAAAACTAAACATTTCACTCTGTGAAAACATTTCACTGTGCTTTAGGCTTCCTTCTCAGCTGCAGTACCTCTAATCTGTGAAAAAAAAAGCTTAGATACCCTGACCTGCAAAGCATATTAGCAGTGTGTGCAGACATGCAGAGCAAAGTGCTAAGAAATAACAGGCACGCATTAACTCCCTTGCTCTCTGCTCTGGACATGCCACTCAGTGGAACCTTGACAATTAAGCTAACCGACAACTGGCCCCATGCCTCGGAGAGTCACAGTTGAGAGTCACTCCCCACCCCCACCAGCCCACACACACACAAGTGAAGAGGTTTCATTAGCATACACAGGTGAAAGGTGAACCAATCAGTGCTGTCTCAATTGCTACTCCGGCCGCCGCTAATGACGAGTGCGGCGCAATGTGACATGTATGAGAAATGCTCCACTGTTCTCCACACTCCACAGTGTTACTGGGACACTGGGCCACAACGAGGATGGATGGGTTGCAGAGAGTAAGACCCAGTGGCTCCAAAGTATGAGACAACATAAAGACCTCCTTTGTGCCTTTTAAACTTCACTGCAAAGGGATGCATTCATAAAAATAAGAGATGCAGTTTTACTGGCTGATACCCTATCTGATTTCTTTTGAAGGTTTGACCTGGAAATTCTGATTTTCTTTCTAAGAACTATGATGAGCTGCACGCAGTAATGGACTCAACCAGTTGAAGCTGTGTGTTCTACAAGCTTCATTTTTAGAGGTTGTACAAATCGCTATTTTAGCGGATTTTGTAATCATAGTGAAAAAACTTTTGAAGACAATCTTCATGGTGACAGCGTCATCATGAGGTGCATTTACTGATGCGTCAGAATAGGGTAGTGATATTATGATCCCCAGCTGATCAGTCAGCATCCCATATCTGTTTGTGTGATAACTGCATATTAGGGATCGACCGATTATCGGCCGGACCGATTATCGGCGCCGATATTTGGCATTTTTACGTAGATCGGCATCGGCCTTTTTATCCAACGGGCGATTTAAAACTAAATTATTTTGGTCGGATGCAGTCGCTTCTCTGTCTCCAGCGCTGCCCCGCTCACAGCGCTAAGCGCAATCCAAGCACATAGACACAAAGCCAACCAGAAGCTGAAACTGTTTGCAAGGTCCTCAAACACGGCGGAGAGATAAATGTTCTCGTGTGGAGAAGCTCCAGTGTGGATGAATGTGTCAAAGGTACGTTGGAAACTCCTGAAATTGTAATAAACATCCCAGTCCTCTGCATGTCACAACTACTAGTAACGTTATTATGAGCAGAATACCGTAAAAATGTAATAAATATCAGCGGCAGCTCTGCTGGCTCGTAGTAGCTCCCGACGCATCTGAATGATTTAAGACAAAGCTGCTGAAAAAAATCGATATGAGAACAGTCCGTTATAGTCGAAGCGTGTGTGTGAGAAAAAAAAACTCAATAAATTCGGTCTAGTTTTATTGCATGAAAGCGTGACGAGGACAGATAATAGTGTGTTACCACGGAGTAACTGCAGAGCAGCAAAGCACCGTCCGTCTGAAGAAAACAGTCGGACATAATAACTGCTGAACTACTGAATTCAACTTTATCTCTTTGTGTTATGAGAGATCCCAAAAATGTTAGGTGAACTTGATAGTTCATTTTAGAGGCGGACCGCGAACTTTATAGCACCCGTCGAAGCACTGCAGCCGTCTCTCAGACTAGTGACGGGTCGGTCGCGAACGAGCCGGAAAAGAGCGGCTCTTTTTAGTGAGCCGAGCCAAAAGGCCGGCTCTCACAAAGAGCCGGAATGCCCATCACTATCTCAGACCGCCAATATGATGTAATTGTTTTCGCACAACAATCAGTTCTTGAAGTGGAATTTTTTCAGTTACACTTATTCATATTTGTTTGCATGTCTCTGCCTATGTTGCGTGTGTGAGGCGGGGGGTGGGGGACTGAAGTAATCACGAATAACTGTGTAGTTGTACATGATCTGCAGGACGGCTGTGGCGGTCTGAGGAACAAGTGACTAGAACTCCTATGTTTTTATTTTAATATGTTAAGACTTCAGAAAATATAAAACATACATATTTAGGAAAAGTAATGTAATGGCAGACCTGTAAATGTTGTTTGGAGAAAGTTATTCACATAATAACATCCCTAACCATCTGTGAGACTGCTTCAGTGGTTCTAGTGTTAAAATATAACATTTAATAAAAAATTGATGAATATCGGCTCAAAATATCGGCTATCGGCCTTCCTGACTACTAATGATCGGTATCGGTATCGGCCCTGAAAAAACCATATCGGTCGATCACTACTGCATATAGTGAACAGCAATCAGATTTATAGTCGTGGAGCAAGGAGGTGTCTAAAAGAGTACAAGAATCCACACAGAAAACCTGTGTGACATGTTAAACCAGTGGTTCACAAACTTTTAATGCTGCGTACCACCTGAGAAACTATACTCAGGTGGTACGCACTGGTACCACCGCATGGTACCACCGCGTGGTACTCTCCGAGTACCACCATGATGACCAATTTTAAAATATAGCCATATATCCGTTCTCAATTAGCTTTAACACACAGGAGAGATGTTTATTCCTTATTGTGGTTATTTATTGTTACCTGAATTTCATTTGAAACGTTGTATTTATAATGCATTGTCATGCATTGACAAGTCATGACATTCCCCCGTGTACCACCAGAGAGCGCACCACTGTGTTAAACTGATTAAAACATCTGTTTACACGGTTGGCTTTTATGTAGGAATCAAAGGACTGAATCAAGGGGCATAGGCGTGAACTTGGTTGCATGTAGTGGTTTTTGAGGCCAGTGTCATTATCCACCATCATGAAATCCTCATTAAGGTCAAGTACTTTCATTACAGAGTAGATGGAGATCAATGATCTGCATTTCAAAGGGGGCGGGGGCACACTGTGTACTGTGAAAATGACATCTGGGAGCAGTTTAAAAAGAGGTTAAGGAGGTGAAATGTAGATTTGTTTTTGTGTTTTACCTTCAAGCCTGACCACCAGCGGCACCTTGAGCTCCAGCTCTCGACAGGCTTTGGTGATGCCATTGGCAATGATGGCACAGTTGACGATGCCCCCAAAGATGTTGACCAGGATGGCTTCAACCTGTGAAACAGAATGACCAAACAAAGGGGCAGAGGCTTAGAGACAGAGATGATTACATATTTGTTATATTGTTCTATTTTACCATCTGTGTGCAATGGCTGATTTTTAGCAGAGAAAAGTAACACGTACATTCCTCGTATAAATAGGTTTAATGGAACATGAACTGCTGCTAGACAATCTTCTCCCTAATGTGTACAACATCATAAATGCTGTTATTGTAGCAGCAGAGAGTCAGACCAGATAATAAAGAGAAGGTGGTTTCAAACCTCACCGTGATAAAATAAATCACAGCTGACAGGAAATACAAAAGAATCCCACATTTTAATTCCCACTATGTTGATGACAGTTTTTTTTCTCCCTCTGTGGGAATTTTTACTTGCCATTATTGATTTGGATTTAATATTATAATTTTAGTTAATGATATTTGCTCGAGGGTCATGCTCTGGGTCTCTGTAAAGCGCCTAGAGACAATTGACATCGTAACAGACCCTATTCAAATAAAATTGAATTGAATTGAATTGATGACTGCGTTTATTAAAATCTACAGATGTTGCAATGTTCTTAATCTGGGGGTGCCATATAGCTCTTTTTTTTTTTTTTTTAAGATATGTTCTTGCTGTCAATATTCCACATTTACCTGATAACTACTTTGGACAAACTACTATGATTTGAAACCCATCTCATCATCATTACTATGTTTACTTCAACTGCTTTGCAAGTTGTTTTGGAGACAGTATTTGAAACCTTCTCACAAAATAAGCAACTCATATGAGTAAGTAGAGAAGTGAGGCAGCCAGTGTGTGTGTGTGATTACACTAACAATCTAGCACTTGGTAATTACCCTGGCTAGCTCAGTGGAAAAGTACACTTAGAACACACAGGATTAATCCTCCATGTTTGTTTATAATCACTGCTAATCTGTTAGCGCCAATTTGGATGAGCAGCTTGTGGGTGTGTGTGTGTGTGTGTGTGTGTGTGTGTGTGTGTGTGCCTGTGTGAACGTGTATGTTTTCAGTGTGTGGTAATGATGTTTACAGGGAGAGAAGATCAAGGGTTTGGATAGCTATCGGAGTGACAGCCATGGCATTGTCCTCGACATGCAATCCAAAGGAGCATCTCCTGCTGAACGGCAGGAAATGACACGGGAGCCAGAGAGAGCTCAAAAACAAACACAGATGTAGGCAGTACCATCAAGACTGATGCGGGAAACTGAGCAGGTGACCGGGGCACACGCAAAACATTTCATTCAGATTAGGTTCATCACGCGTTCATCCTACGCATGACGAAGACATTCAAAGAAAACATACCAAGATGGTGGCAAAGAATATCACTGCTTTGCATCATCATCTTTTAATATGGCACCAAACTAAATTAGACAGAATGCTTTCAAAAATGTCACCCATTTTGTATGTTTTTAGCTGATTATGAAACCGAATCAGGTTTGACTTGTCGGAGAGTTACTGGAGTGTTGTCTCAGGGGTTATTAGACTTTAGTTGGAGTGTATTACATGTTATACAATTACTCAGATGAATAGTAAAACAAGCAACCAAAATTATATTAAATATGTCTGAATATAAATAGGTTCATAATTGCATTACAAATTAATTACTGGCAATATTGTATGCAAACCAATTTGCAAGAAGCATTTTTTCCAGTGCATAACAATATTTTGCATAATATCCTCAACTTGCTGATCTTTTTGTGGACGACTTATTTTAGTAATCTGCTTTTGCTTTCTATTCTAACGCCTATATTTTCATGTTTTGCTTCTGCATCACAAGTTCCTGCTTTTTGCACATTCTAAATGTAAATCTTTTCACTCCACACTCTTACTTTACATTTTGTTTTATTCCCATGGCTTGTTTCCTTTTAGTCTTGCTATGGCTCTGGAAATGACCTTGGGCCTCATCCATCCAACCATCCATTATCTATACGCTCAGTCCTGTGCAGGGTCACGGGGACCTGCTGGACCCTGTCCCAACAACCACACTCGCACTTATTCCTACAGGCAATTTAGAACCACCAATTAACCTGACATGGTGTGGGAGGAAGCCGGAGTACCCGGAGAAAACCCACACAAGCACAGGGAGAACATGCAAACTCCACACAGAAAGGCCCCTGCTGGGACTCGAACCGGGAGCCCTCTTGCTGAGGCAACAGTGTTAACCACTAAGCCTCTTATATAAGCCTCCTCATCACTTATATTTAAAAAATCTGATATAAATAGAGGAGTTGAGTTTTATGAACTGATAACTCTGTACATAGTGAGATACAAACTTTAAGTCTAACATTCATAAAATATATATACTTTTTTTTTCAGCTCACAAAGCTGAAGCTGGAAGACCAATCCACAGAAAAAGAATCCAGAGAAAAGAACTTGTGTGAAGGCAGACAGCTTTCACACAAGTTCTTTTCTCTGCCTTCAGATGGACTGATGAAATTGTCCTGTTTTCACAGGATGACTACTTGTCACAGACATCATTTTATGCAATGCTTTTCTTTTAGGTTCTCTTCAAGGAAAATCAAAATTTACTCACAGCACAAGGAACATTTGCATTTGAAAGAGGGGGCTGTGTCTTATTTAAATGTATATCAGTCACCAGTGTGTGCAGCAGACAGTAGAAAAAAAACTACATGAGAGAAAGATGTCACAACACTCTGGTTCATCAACTGCGGATGGTCTGTTGACCTCTTGTGGGTCAAAGCCCCCACCCCATAACCCCCCTCCCTTCGCTAAAAAAAAAAAAAAAAAGTGGGCATTTTAGGGCCGTACAGAAGTTAGAAATGTAACTATGTTATTTCAGACAGGTGACCTCGTTAGATAACTGTATTTGGGATTAGTTCAATTTGGGATTAGTTTGAGGAGCAAAGATGGGCAGAGGAGTGGTTAAAAACTATGTTCATAACAAGGACGCGTGCATACCATCTGCCTTACTGAAGAAAGGTCAACGTAAATGTTTTATTCATTGCTATTTTGAGGTTTTATATTTCATATTCTCACAAGCGTCGTCATGCTTTATCCTGCTTTATCCTGCTTTACAACACATGTGCACGTCTGTGTTCTTTCACTATCCTGGGCAGCTGGGGCCCGCAGCACTGCTAGCACTGACGCTACCACCATAAATCTGTAAAGAGATTTTAAAAATGGAAGGAAAGAAGCATGAATGAATGCTTGAATACAATCTACTATATCCCTCAAACTGGAGTTTATGCAAATAATGAGAGATGAAATTTGTAGAAAATGATTGTTTAGGAGTATCTTGACGTAGAGATGGATTGTGGTTGTATTACCAGAGACACAATGGAACTTTATTGTCGACAAGGGAACGATGTTATCTTAATAAAAGACACAGAAACACAGGCGATGAGCCGTGCATTGTCCATTTACTGAGTAACAAAATTATGAAGAGGCATGACTTTATAATACCAGAGAGTTTATTTACTAGAACAGACTTTGCAAGAAAGAATTCTGTGTAGTTGAAAGCTTGCATATTTATTTGTTCTGTTTCTTTCTTTTTTTTTTTTTTGAGATCACAGTTGGTTAGTGTCACTCATGCACACACACACACACACACACCACACACTCCCATCATTATATGAAGCCCCACTGGGGGGCAGCAGAGAATTAGATAGTATTTGCAGCCCAACATCGGAGGACTCAACTCTTCCCCAATATGCAGCTCATTTTTTTGCTCCTTCTCTTTTGGGAAGAACCATATTTCTTCCATTCACACATCTCTTATTGACAAGATGTATATTAATGATGCATAAGACATGATTTATATTGCGCGGCACAATTTTAATTGCTGTTTACAGGAATACAGGTGTGGGAAGCAGTCTCCTGCAAGTTTGTTTTAGGTTTCCTGCTGGACTTTGAAAGTACAATGTCTTAGTCTATTTTCAGTACTTTTACAAAGAAAGCAACTACAGTGAAGCATAATTACTTGTTGGACAAACAATGGTTCCTTCTCTTGGAAGAGGATTGCCTTTGAACAGTGGAGGCACTAGCCTCTGTTCCCTTCCTGACCGCAGATGTGGGCTGTGCATGTGAACCACCTTCCTCAGTAATTTTATATGTAATCACAGCTGAAATGATTATAAAACATCAAACACAGACAATCATGTATTTTGGTACTCCTTCTAAATTCTGAAAAATATTTTTGTTTGCACATGAACAACTGCAAACATTCAAGCTGACCTCATAAACTTAGGATCTATCTTTAAATGACCCAATCTGTTTTTTAAAGAGAAAAAAAAATCCCCTTTTTCCTATTGACTTCATTTGATACAGATGCTTCATATCAACAGTGTTTTATGCTGAAATTGCATTGGAAGGCACACTAATAATGGAACATAGAAAGTAGAAAGTATCAACATATACAATGCGCACACCATCAGATTTAGAATTAGGTTATAAGAACAGATAACCACTTCACTTACATAGATTTCCACTCCAAACACACACACACACACACACACAAAGGAAAATACACCTGTCTTTTTTTAAAACCATTCTTTTTCTTAGATCACCTCATCAATTTAAGATTAATGAGAAAAAAACCTTCTTTCAATTAAATAGTTTTATATGACACTAACAATAACAATAATAACAATAATAATAATAACAATCTAGTGCTTTCCCGGTTTTAAGATTAGACAAATAGGACCTCAGATGAGCAATAATATGTTCAGATACATAAAACCGTAGAACTGGAAAATTATGTACTTTCTTTTTCTACATGACTGCTGGTCTTTGTTGAGCATATTGTACTTCCATTTATATACATACAGAGAAAGATATGCTTCTTTTCAACAGAGTAGTAGTTTGTACAGGGCTGAAATGCTTTAATAATGAGCCAACATAAAAGACTGGAGTCAAGTTTAGGGGTCAGTCATCTTGCTTTTTTTTTCTTTCCTTCTCCAATCAAAATGGTCACACACTTATCTGTTCCACTCAGACTCTCAGCATCAGTAAAATCCAGCTGTAAGGTATAAAATAGCACTGCATGGTTCAAACTGCCAAAAATCTTCAAAATCACACTCTGAAGTATTTTTTGTCCTGTAGAAGAAAGTCTCTATCCTTTAAAGTTTCATTTCAGGTGAGCACAGTTGGCAGCAGGCTAGATTGTTTCATCAGAGCTCAGCATAAAGGAATCAGGTAAAGTGTAACATATGTGCTCACTTTTTTTTTTTCAGGCAGTGTTAAGAGATGAGATGCTTTCTTCTACCTTAGTGCTGGTGAAATGATTCACAATTTTGGAAAATCATTGCTGGCAGTATTCCGATACGTTGAAAAGGCTCCTTTAGCATCCAACTCAAAAAAAAGGGCCTTCACAGAAGAAACAGGCTTTTCTGCCTACTATTATACTTCCACTAACTGCATTTCAGCCAAAAAAGAAATCTAACCCAGACGATTCGATGTGGAGCTGAACCTCTGCTTCTGTCGGTGTGGCTTCACGAGAAACATCTTGGACACACGTTTGACAAAAATGCAAGCACTGTGATGGGCACAGGCATGTCTCATGGTCATAGATCCAATTGTCTTCTATACTGACTGAAATATGCAATAATACTGGAAAGCAACATTGCATGGTCAGAAAGTCCACAAACACACTCCTGTAAGGCTGAATCTGCACGTAGCATACAAGCATTATGCTCTTTTTTCCTGTAAATTCTAACCCAAGGGACAACAAAGGCATTGTATTCCTTCTCATTCTGCAAGACTCCATCTCATGAGTTGTGCATATTTTGCTGAATTATCAGAAGAAAAACACAATTTCCTGCCCACAGCCCTGTAAAGCACTGCTAATCTGTCCACAGAAAAAAAAAGAAAAAGAATTTTGTTTCTTTGTACCAGAAAGCTGATAGGAGTATAAAAAGACAGGGCTGGAGATGGGTGTGTGTGTCTCTCTGTGGCCTATTAAGGGCTATTGTTCTGTGTTATCTACTCGCGACAGCCTGTACAGTCATCGCCTGCTCTGGCAAGCCTTATTTATTTGTTTTCAATCTGCTGGGGGCCCAGCGCTCTGCCTTGGGGCAAAAGGTTAACATGCACGGCTTCTAAAGTAAAGACTGGTTTACTGGCTCTGAATCATGTCTTGATGTAACAGTAAAGTTGGTAGGGAACAACTGAATGGCTTCTTTTCATGGTGAAGCAAAAATGGATGGAAGTCACTTTAATTGGTCAATGGGTCTATTTTTAGTAAGGCATCTCAGAAATTCTGCCTTCTGCACTTCTTCCAGAAGTGAATTTGTGAGGTAAAACACTGATGTTGGCTGAGAAGGCCTGGCTCTCAGTCTCTGCTCTAATTCATCTCAAAGGTCTTCTATCAGGTTGAAGTCAGGACTCTGTGCAGACTTCTGTCCACACCAGACTCTGCCATCCATCTCTTTATGGACCTTGCTTTGTGCACTGGTGCACAGTCATGTTGGAAGAGGAAGGGGCCAGCTCCAAACTGTTCCCACAAAGTTTGGAGCTTGGAATTGTCCAAAATTTCTTGGTCTGCTGAAGCATTCAGAGTTCCTTTCACTGGAACTACACCACTGCATCCAACGCTTTGTACTGCACTTGGTGATGTCTGGCTTGGATGCAGCTGCTCCACCATGGAAACCCATTCATGAAGCTCTCTGCGCTGTTGTTGAGCTAATCTGAAGGCCACATGAAGTTTGGAGGTCTGTAGTGATTGACTCTGCAGAAAGTTGGTGACCTCTTCACACTGTGTTCTTCAGCATCTCCTGACCTGCTCCATCAGTTTACGTGTCCTACCACTTCATGGCTGAGTTGCTGTCGTTCCCAAACACTTCTATTTCCTTATAATACAGCTGATACAGTTGACTGTGGAATATTTAGGAGCGAGGAAATTTCATGACTGGATTTGTTGCTCAGGTGTCATCCTATCACAGTTCCAGGCTGGAATTCACTGAGCTCCTGAGAGCGACCCATTCTTTCACAAATGTTTGTAGAAACAGTCTGCATCCCTAGGTGCTTAATTTATACACCTGTGGCCATGGAAGTGATTGGAACACCTGATTCTGATCATTTGGATGGGTGAGCAAATATAGTGTGTGCCTGTGTATATACAATGTAATATATATAGCCTTGTTGTTTCAAAAGACAAAAACCACTCAGTGTAAAGGCAAAATTCCAACTTTAAAAGCCAAGTTTCACACATTCATTTTATTCCTTGAAACTGGTCCCAATCTGTAAATGCGCTTTAAGTCAATAGCATGACAAGGCTGGAAGAGCAGGTTGTTTATATTGGGAATGTGTAGAGAACATCGAATAAGTAATGCATCCCATGTAATAAAAAATGCATTTATGGCAATCCTCAATGGAGCATTTAACACTTTGAACATCATTTCTGTCTCATTGAGGTTCAATTTTTCTGTGCAAATCTGTTCGTAGAGAGAGAATACAGAGGAAGAAGAAAGAAAGAATGAGAAAGACTGGCTGAGGGAAAAGAAGGTCTCAACGACTGAGACTGAGGTGAAGTGAAACGGATGGAAGATGAGAGATGGAGAAGAAAAGGAACAGAGAGATGTGATGGGAAGTGGTGCAGGCCCTGGCTTCTATTGAAGACTAGGATTGGTCCTGGCAAGGAGGGATAAGAGGAAAATAATTATCCGGCCTGCTGAAGCATGACAGCCCCTTCTTGGGAGTGCAGAAACACAGAATGAGCATTATGTCAAAGATTGGTCGTGTCAATGGCAGAGACCACGTTTGACAGACAGTGGTGTCTGAAGTTTCAGGTGATGATTTAAAAAAAAAAAAAAATCCCACCATAACAGGCAATACCTGTCTACTTGATGGGCATTGAACATGTTTCTCGTGAAAGATAGTGGTAATCACAGAACTTGGTCAACCTTCCACATACACAGTGAGGTGACAAATTAAATGGAAAACAGTCATTAGCCATTTTCCCCCATGAACCAGATCAATGAGATTTTGTCAGCATATCTGAAGGCGCTATACGTGAGAATCCCAATGAACAAATCTGAACACTATGGAGTTTACCCCACTAGTACCATTTGTTCTGAGAATTCACAGTAGGAGTATGTTTAAGCTGAACACATTTCTTTAACAAGACTGGTATGAAACTGGAGGAACAAAAACATCCTATAAGGAAAACAAAGAGAAATCTTGATGCAAAGACAGAGGTGAACGTTTTTGGCTGGAGAGACAGTTTTGGGATCTTTTGTTGCAAATCATTTTCAAGGAACAACTTGTAGCTTATGACTTATAAACGTTACCACATAATCACTCTTTACGTTTTTCTATCTTGTCCTTTCTGCACACTCCAGTTTAAGCCCCACCATTGCCAAATCCATAGATTTCCATTAGTTGACATGCACCTGCCTTGTGCACAGTGTAAGTAAGTAGTATTCGCCCCAGGTGGATGTTTCAGCCTATTATTGCTTTTATGAATGAAATCAAGGTCAATATACACTGCCTGGCAAAAAAATAAGTCGCCACCTGGATTTAACTAAGCAAATAGGTACAAGCCTCCAATTTGATAATTACTGCATGGGCGATTATCTTTCAGCTGGCAACAAGTTATTTAACCCCAACTAGTGCAATGAGTTGCTTCTCATTTCCTAAACAACCATGTCCAAGACACATCCCTGATCGTGGAAAAGATGTTAGTCTGTTTGAGAAGGGTCAAATCATTGGCATGCATCAAGCAGAGAAAACATCTAAGGAGATTGCAGAAACTACCAAAATTGGGTCAAGAACTGTCTAATGCATTATTAAAAACTGGAAGGATAGTGGGGACCCATTGTCTTCGAGGAGGAAATGTGGCCAGAAAAAAATCCTCAATGATCGTGATCAGGGTGATCACTTAAACGTTTAGTGAGATCAAATCGAAGAAAAACAACAGTAGAACTCAGGGCTATGTTTAATAGTGAAAGTAAGAGCATTTCCACATGCACAATGCAAAAGGAACTCAAGGGATTGGGACTGAACAGCTGTGTAGCCTTAAGAAAACCACTAATCAGTGAGGCTAACTGGAAAAGAAGGCTTCAATTTTCTAGGGACCATAAAGGTTGGACTCTGGAGCAATGGAATACGGTCATGTGGTCTGATGAGTCCAGATTTACCCTGTTCCAGAGTGATGGGAGCATCAGGGAAAGAAGAGAGGCAGATGAAGTGATGCTCCCATCATGCCTAGTGCCTACTCTACCAGCCTGTAGGGGCAATGTTATGATCTGGGGTTGCTGCAGTTGGTCAGGTCCAGGTTCAGCAACAGTATGTGCTCAAAGAATGAGCTCAGCTGACTACCTGAATATACTGAATGACCAGGTTATTCCATCAATGGAGTTTTTCTTCCCTGATGGCGTGGGCATATTCCAAGATGACAATGCCAGGATTCATCGGGCTCAAATTGTGAAAGAAAGGTTTCAGGGAGCAGAGTCCAGATCCTTAACTCCATTGAGAATCTTTGGGATGTGCTGGAGAAGGCTTTGGGCAGCAGTCAGACTCTATCATCATCAATGCAAGATTTTGGTGAAAAATTAATGCAACACTGGTTGGAAATAAATCTTGTGACATTGCAGCAAGCTTATCGAAACAATGCCACAGAGAATGTGTGCCGTAATCAAAGCTAAAGGTGGTCCAACAAAATATTAGTGACCCCTTTTTTGTTGGTGACTTTTTTTTTTTTGGCCAGGCAGTGTAATCTGGCACTTTTAAGAAGAATTAGCAAAAAAAAAAAACAAAACAAAACACTCTTTCACATAAGAAAAGAAAACAGATTTTTACAAAACAATGTCAGTTAATTTAAGGGAAGGGTAAGGTACCTAAAGGTAAGGTAAAGTAAACGACTGCATAAGTCTTCACCTCCTTCAGGTCAGCGTGGAAGATGCACCTTTGGCTGCAGTCATAGCACTGAGTCTGTGTGGGTATGTCTCAGTTAGACTGGCACATCTGGACACTGCAGTCTTTCTCCATTCTTCCTTGAAAACAGCTCAAGCTCATTCAGGGGATCAGCAATGAACAGCTCTTTTCAAGTCCAGCCATAAATGTTTGAATGGATTGAGATCTGGGCTTTGACTTGGCCACACCAGAACAATAACCTTGTTGTCTTTAAATCATTTCTGTGTAGCTTTTGCTGTATGCTTGGGCTCGTTGTCTCGCTGGAAATTTAGTTCTCTTGCAGATTGAATCAGGTTATCCCCCAGGATTTGGTGATATTTTTCTGCTTTCATGTGCCCCTCTACTTTTACAAGCCTTCCAGGGCCTGATGCTGAGATGCATACCCAGAGCATGATGTTGCCACTACCATGCCTCACGGCGGAGTTGGTGTATTTGTGGTGATATGCAGTGTTTGCCAAACATAATGTCTGATGGTCAAAAAGTTTTTTTTTCCTCATCAGATCAAAAAACCTTTTTCTAATTGACCTTAGAGTCTCCCACATGGCTTTGGGGAAATTCCAGGCAAGATTTCATGTGAGCTTTTTTTCAGCAGTAGCTTTCTCTTTGCCACTCTCTCGTATAGCTTTGACTCATGAAGAACAGTTGTTGCATGTACAGTCATTCCTATTTGGGCCACTGAATCTCTTAACTCCTTCAGAGAGGTCGTAAGTGTCTCGGTAGCCTCCCTTACCAGGTTGTCTTCTTGCCTGATCACTCAGTTTGTGAGGATGGCCAGCTCTAGGCAGATTTAGATAAGTGTCAAACTCCTTCAATTTCCTAATGATAGATTTACTGAACTATGTGGGGATGCCCAGTAAGTCAGGAATCTTCATGTAGACATCTCCTGTCTTATACTTTTCAATGATCTTTTCTCTGAGTTTAGAGTGTTCTTTTGTCTTCATGTTGCAATTGTTGCAGGAATACTGATGAACCAGAGACTGGACCTCCCAGATGCAGGTAATTTGATACACATCAGCTGCACTCAGGTGATCACTATTTCACTAACTGTGACACCGCTGGCATCAATTAGCTGACCTCTGTTGAATTAGGTCAATCACTTTAATGGGGAGAATATTTATGCAAACACTTCTTTTACACTATAAATTTTGAATTAATTGACATTAGTTTGTAAAAAAATCTGTTTTCACTGACAAGATCTTTTTTTGACCATGATTTCCATTTATAAAATCAAAAAAAGGTTGAAACATCAAAGGGAGGTGAATACTTTTTACAGGCAATCTAATCCCATGCTGTTTCCTACATGTGTTACAGGGAAAAAGGCAATTCAGGACAAATGTCTAGAGCCACATGCATTTGGAAACAGCTTAAATGCAACATAGGCACTGATTCTATAAGTCTGAAACTCTACTGGAAGGATGGAGGGCCATAGTGGCTTGATGATGGTTGCATAAAACTACATCTAAATGGTTTCTCCAAAATCTCCATTACTCTTCTATTGTGGTGAGATCTTGCGATTATGAATGCCACTATGAATTCGCACTCTTTACATACTGACAAGATCATTTAGTGATGCCTGTTGCTAGATGGACTGACCATGTTACTTCATAATAACAGGTGATCTTGAAGAGCATGTTTGTTCAGCTTTTCAGTGACGCGAGGAACCAAATACTGACCATGAAGAGCTAAACCCATCATAACAGGGCCATCATAATGTATCAGTGTCAAGGTGGATTAGATTTTCCTTGTTCTTATTTTAGAACCAGTTTGTGTGCTGATGGGATTAAAACAAGTTAAAGCTCATTGGACTTGTGTTTTGCAAATAATGAATAAATGCAACCAGCTTTTCTTTCTTTTTTTTTTTCTAATCACAGCTTTGCTAACAGTAACATAGTAGATGTGCTGCAATTATGTATGGCACTTTAAAATGTATTTCTTTCTGCATTTACCCATTAATTCATACAATGCTTATTCTAGAAAAGCATAAGGAAACTTTATACATCCTGTATTATACGGGGGGCTTTGTTGTGTTTAGTGTCTTGCTCAAGGATTGTTCCACATGTAAGGAGAACAGCAACTGATCCACAGACCTTTTGAGACAACAAATGATGGAGACTGCAATTCTTGACTCGTCAGTACTATTTCACAACCTGAATCGTAATCTGTATCCTTGGGTCTTCTCATGTGGCCTTTCTCTAAGTGCTATGAGCACTGAGCTATCTCCATAAGAAGTCCAATCAAGGTTTAGGAAGTTTCTCTTCCATGTACAAAAGGTTTGAGGGTAGGTGAGGAAACAAAGGAAGGTGAGATAAGGTGAGGTCTGGTAGAACCAATATGACCCTGGAGATGGCCTTTTCATCGAAATGTGTAATGATTGTGACATTTTTCCCCATGGCTCTGCTTGACCAACCATTCTAACCTTATACAGAGCCTTGCGAAAGTATTCGGCCCCCTTGAACTTTTCAAACTTTTTGCTACATTTCAGGTTTCAGGCTTCACGCCCCACTTTCCAGTTTTTTTTATTTGTTAAAAAAAAGTTTAAAATATCCAATAAATTTCATTCCACTTCCCGATTCTGTCCCACTTGTTGATTCTTGACAAAAAATTTAAAATTTTATATCTTTATGTTTGAAGGCTGAAATGTGGCAAAAGGTTGAAAAGTTCAAGGGAGCAAAATTCTTTCACAAGGCACTGTATATAACATAAATTAGGCAGTATTTTTGCACTGCTTTTCAATCAATCAATCAATCATTACACTCTGAGGCTCTACAGAAATAAAGTGTAGCCTATGTATAAAGCAGAGGTTCTTGACAGGAAATCAGTGGGCTTAGTAATCTTGTAAAAGCATCACAGTGACTGCAAGAACATTGCACTGACAGACATGTTGTGGTTGGTGTAGTAGGGTTCAAGTTTAAAAACTAAATCTTCAACAGGAACAAACAAAAAAAAAACAATGAGGTGGATGCACGTTTAGAATAAATTGGTCACTTATGGTATAATCTGGGTATAACGGTTGGTCTGGACCAAATGGAATGAGATCTGTTCCATTCTGAGCCAGTTGGTGTTGACAGTTGGGAGATAAAATCATACAGTACAGCATGTGGTCTTAAATGTTCTCTTAAATTTTCCCACTGATTCAGTCACTGCCAAACATTCACATTATGAGTATTTTAAAAATGTTTGACAGGTGTGAGAGGCACAAATAATACCAATTAATCAAAATCTGTCGTATATGGCAGGCAAACAAAACAAGACAATGTGCCGTGACAGAGGATTATTTTGTAATTCCTCAGTTTTCTCTTTTTTCTTTTCAACATGCTCTTTGATTTTTTTTTCCCCTGAAAATGCAGGACAAATGAGTAAAAGCCTTTTGATGGATCTTGGTATTGTCATTGCAAGTTTCTATTCACTTTAGACTTGGTAAGTTCCCTTGGAAAAGTGTTTACCCCCCAGTATTTACTGTAAAGTGTTTACAGTAAATATGGGATTCTTTTTTAAAAGACAAGATTTATGAATGTTGGTGAAAACAGGTTATTATGTGTGTAGCCACCACTTTTTGATACTGTAAACCCTAAAAAAAAAAAAAAAATTTTTCTATTTTAATAATTATTTTTTGGAATTATTTTAGTAAAAAAACTGATACAGCAAAAATCCTTTTCTGGTTGGTTTCAAAAGTGCACTTCTGGACCTGCCGTTTAGAGCTGTAAAAATCTCTGGTAAAATCATTTTTCCAGCCTAATATCTCATTAGTATCTCTTAGTACAACTTTAGTTAAACCATAGAAAAGCCTTTAAGATATGTATACACAGACTACAACTTTAATGAGTGGAGAAAATGTGAAAGTCAAAAAAAATATTTCAATGTTTGAGATCAAGCTCACAAATGTAAGAGTTTCCCCTTTAACCATTTGTCTTGAATTAATCCATTTAAGTGTGTGGGAAGAGCTACAGATGACAACTGCTATATTTAAAATTACAGTAGCGTAACTTTTGAATAGATTACTATAATTAGAGTACTGTTAATTTTGAATGTCATCCATAATCTCCTTTTTTTTTTCTTAAGATGGCTCACCTCTACAGGCAACTTGTTACAGCAGCTCCTACTGCTGGACTACCTCACCAACAACCCACAGTTTATGACGACAGAGAACTGCATTTCTGATTTGATTCACTGCAGCACTGGAACCCCATAGAGAACTGTTCTCACCTCTCTCCTTTTCACCTTTTATACCGCAAACTTCACATTTACCTCAGCTAACTATCATCTTCAAAAGTTTTCTGATGACTCTGAAATCAACTCTGAAAAAAATCACAGAAAGAGACGACGGGGAGTACAGAGAACTGATTCTGGACTTTCTGTCCTGCTGTCATGGAAACTGCCTCCAGATCAATGTGGGGAATAGCAATGTGCTCCTGATAGGCATATTGAAGGAGGTCTATTGGATCAGTGACCTGTGACCTCAAGAAACAGAGGACCAGACACTTCAGGGTCTTTATAATATGTGATGTTAAGATCACTGGTACTTCCACCTGTTTGAAGAAGAGAAAAAAAAATTATAAATAACTGAATGGGCTCAGCTAGGTGGGTTGCATAGTTTTCAAGAGTCTCAGGCACACTCCATTTGCAGGTTTTCCCTGCCCACACTTTCCTGAGCTTTGTCCTTAGCTCATCTTACTATAAAGGATACTGGTGGTTAACAGTGAGTGGTGGATGTTGAAGTTGCAGTGGGAGGAGGGAAACTGCATCCAGGAGAGAGTGGAGTGGAAGCAGGGGCAGCAGATACTGCGGGAGGAGGAATGGATGCAGGGGCAGGGTGGACTCTGAACCCTTCACCAAACCCCACCATAGGCTGAAATGTCCCTCATTGCTGTCAACATCTCTGATGTTGTTCTGCTGCTTATCCTCTACCTTCCTTTTGTAGTCAATTTTTGTCTGCCTCATCATTTTTCTCCCTGAAAGCCTACTTTTTCTGCTTCTGGAAGCATTTTGATTTTACTGGTGACCCAGGATTTATTGTTCAGGAAACAGCATACAGTCTTTACTGGCATCACAATGTCCCTGCTAAGGTTGACATATTCTGTGAGAATGTCTCCCTTCTTATCAATGTCCATGTTGTTGTCCTGTGTCTCAAACACATGCATAATGCAGTCCAATCTGTAAGCTCAAAACTGTTCCTGAGAGACTCAGTGGTGTCTGGGAACCACTTCCTAACTGAGCAGGTGGTAAGTAACAGGAAGCTTTAATACACATGTTTTGTATGTGGGCCAGAGAAATCAAATCAAATCAAATATACTTTATTGATCCCCCAAGGGGGAAATTCAAGTTTCAAGTACACCAGATGCTGCAGTCTGGTGTACTTGAGGAGCTGCCGGCGTCCAGCGCTCCTTCTTCATGTCCCGGTCCTGTGGTCCGAGTGTTAACTCCAGTTAAAAAAACCAGACTGTGACCTGATCTGCCAAGAGGTGGTGAACAGAAGGACTCTAAGCATCCCTGCGAATGAAACCAAGTGCAATAAATGCAACAGGATTGTTGCAGGAACTGAGAGCATATGGTGGTTTTTCTCTGTCCCACATACAAAACATGTCTATTAAAGCTACCAGTGGTGGATCTGGGTTTCTTCTCAGTAAGGGGCCCGACTTCTCACAAAGGGGCCAGGTATTTGTCCCACATCCTTGCACAGAGTCCAATTTCTGTTGGTAAAGTGTATATACATTTCACCAGTCACATCTAGTTCAAATATTTCATGCAATTAGAAATAAATAAATAAACAAAGCTTGGATTACTACTACTACACTACTATTACACTAACAAGTTCCAAGTAATTATTGTTCAGTACACAGAAACAGAGCCACTCTGAATGATGCTGTTAAACCTGCCATTAGAGGAAACCAAGGTTATCCCAATTTCATAATAACTCTTAGATTTGCTTCATGTGCACAAAAAGCCTCAGCTTTCAAGATTTTATCTTGGAAATTACGTGTCTTCTTCACTTGCCCCCAGGTGTTAGATGCGCAGGACTGGACATGTATGGTGCTGCACATAAATCTCATGCTGCATCCAATTCCACACAAAGGCGAGCGCAAAAACAGAATACGTTTGAGAAGGTGCATTTGTCAAAAAAGATGGTGTATTACAATTAACGTTCAAGCATCTGTTAATAACAGTTCGGTAAAACAGAAAGGTCAAAGCTATTAACAGTTCCCACCAAAAAAATGATCAAGTGTGTAATTTAAAAACACTTGCCCTTCAAGGTCAGCTTTACAACATATGCTGTACTACACATCTCCTGGAGATGGATGATGGGTGAACATAGTATTGGTTTGGATTAGGGCTGGGCGATATGGCTTTAAATCTATATTGCGGTATAATCTAAAGCATGTGCGGTAATGACATATATTGCGATATGTAATCCTTTTCTTCTGTAATATATATGTATATGCATACACAAACGAGTTCACTCGTATGATCCTCAGGGAAATAGGCTGTCTGTTGGCATCTGTTGCACAACTTCCACTCTTCGTTGATGAAGTGGATTGTGAGACTAATGTAAGGCTCCATTGTGCGACTTGAACACAAGTCCGTTGTAGTTGCACAGTGTTTTATGCTCGCATTATCTTTCTTTAGTTGCTGGCGGACTTTGTCGTACATTTCAGTTTGGCTAAAGCAGCCATTCCTAAATTTCAGAATACCAAGGCCCAATGTGAAATGTGAAAAATCTCTGCAGCCCATGCGAACCTTTAAACACCACTTTGATCAACATACAAGACTAAAAACTACATTTCTAATATTCATGTAAGGGGGTCAACAAATAAGGTGACACTTCTCACTTGTCATTTTAAGGTTAGAGCAGAATAACACTAAATTGGTTTGTTTCAATTATTTCAAAATATTTTTTAAATCATGTAATTAATATTTTACAGTAATTTGAAAACGTATAAAAAAAATCAAGGATCTAAAATATGATTGTTTATTTTTAGTGACCTCTTATGGCCCACCTTCAGTACCTTGAAGGCCCACCAGGGGGCCGCCGCCCACACTTTGGGAATTACTGTGCTAAAGTACTGAGAAGCCCCTGACTGCAGACTGCAGATCGGGGCGTGCCTCAATGTGGGCGGAGCTCAACGTTTGACTCCACCTACTTGCCCCACATTGATCCGCAGGAAGAACATCTACAAGAGAAGAGACTGAAGAAGAGGAAAATGGAGTTAAGCAAAGTTTTTCTTTTAATGTGTTTTTTTCAAATATTTGTGACAGACAAGGAAGGGAGTAACATTATTGTTTTGTTTCTGTTGCTTTTTTTCCTTCCCTGTAACCGTCTTAAGTTGATATTACTCCCGTGACAAGGGTGGGGGCAAGGGCTGTGGATAATTGGAGATGTAATGAAATAAAATATTGTTCACAATTGTTGTATTCTTAGTTATTGGCTTTGTTGTTGTCGGGCATTACGACAAAAGTCTAACCCCTCCACTTATTTCAGGATGTGGAAGAGTTCTCTCTTAAGAGGTTCAGAGATTCAGAAGCATCAGGTATTGTTCAAAGTAGCATTGTTGAACACACTTCCATCAAGGTTGTATAGATGCGTTGCCAGTTTGTTTTGCGGTCATCTTTCCATTTTCATTAAACCAGTATACTCTAATCAGTCATTGATTTTTTTTATTTATTTATTTTTTTTTCATCTTTCATTGTTATTGTGCCTATAAGAACCATAATCTGTTTCCGTTCTAGAGGAAGCTGAGAACCTGCCAGGACTGGGAACAGGGAACGTGATATGTTGCCTGCTGGGCTTTGCTGATTTCACCATTTCTGCTTTCACAACCCTTACTTTAATAATTGTTTTCTTTATTTTTGATTAGGAGGATACTCTGGATGGATAAAAATGATAGAAACGGAAAAAAAATTAAGTTATTCAATTAAAGTTTATTGTTCTTTATTGTTCTTGATACTTATATCGTTCTGTATACTTATTTTTCTTTATACTTATATTGTTCTTTATAATAAATTTTATGAATAAAGTTTATTGTTCACTTACTCGTCTCTACCATTTGGGTCCAGTCCTAACACATCCATGGTTGGTGAGATGTAGACGATCTCTGGTAAATCAGATCCTCCTGATACTCATTTATGTCCTCTGTAGTGGACAGTTTGCGTGCTGGGAACTTTACTTTTTTTCTCTATCAAGACGCCCACCATTGCAACAACCACATTTTACGGAAGGAGGAGAGTTAAGTCAAATAGCCTCAGATGACACTGGGGTCGCTGTCCTTGGTCCTGACTGCTTCAGAGATAGACTCTCGCCTCAGATGAGACTGAGGACGCTGTCCTTGGTCCTGACTGCTTCAGAGATAGGGCTCTCGCCTTAGATGAAACTGAGGTCGCTGTCCTTGGTCCTGACTGCTTCAGAGATGGACTCTCGCCTCAGATGAGACTGAGGTTTCTGTCTTTGGTCCTGACTGTGTTTTGTGAGCGAGGAATAACAAGATACTAAAACACACACAAAAAAGAAACTTTTTTTTTCTTTAGTTCTCAGAGAATATACAGTAGGTTTCTATACAGAAATATATGTTTTTGTTTCTGTTCTGGGGAAAAGCTATAAAAAAAGTGTTTTAAGTAAAAGAAAAATCGATCTAATATATATAATTATAATTGTTTCATATTTCTTATTTTTTCCCTATTTTAGGCATCTCTGGTCATGTGTACATTGTGAATGTGCTGCAAGCGTGGCTCAATGTGGGCGGAGTCAACTGTTGAGCTCTGCCCATGTCAAGGCACACCCCGATCTGCAGTCTGCTATCAGAGGTACTTGAAAGTATTTGCAGCTAGGTAACACGTAGCGTCCATCGAGTGTCTTTATCATGTTCCTATTTTCTTTTTGAACCCTGAGTCTGCAATAAAGTTTATCTATCTAATAATGTATAATGTGAAATTGATTATTGTGCCTTTGATTATACACTGCAATTTAGAACACTTTGTATTTCGACTTAACTCCTAGTTACTGGTAAAAACAGTAATTTTCTTTTTGTAACTTTAATAGTGTCGTTTTTTTTTTCTTTGATTGGTTTTTAATTCCAGAACATAAAAAAGTAAATGTAAATCTAAATGTGCATTAGAATATTTAAAATCTTACATATATGTCATATATACAATCGTATATGTATTTCCCCGAATGCGCTTCTTATTTCCCTCAACAATCTGCAACAAAGAGATGATAGACCTGTATGTGATGCTTTGTAGAACAAATACTGATTCTCTGTGTGCTGTGAGCCCAACAAGGCTGAGATGATTCACATTGGTGTATTCATGTTTTTTATTTTTTTGTTTGTCTTTTTTCTAAATTTTACAACTTTTTTTGAGTCTTTAGAGATTTTTTTTTTTTTAAATAAATTCAGTTGGAAATATTTAGTAAAAATAAAATCCTTGAAATGAGGCCTTAAACTATGGAGAATGTGAGCTTTCTAGTTCATGAAAGCTGTAATGACGTAACTAGATTAACAATTAACAATAGTTACAAGGATTTCTGAATTCTCAGATCAAAATAACTATAAATCCCAACCTTTCTGCTATTTAACCCATTTCTGCTTTAAGATACATTGTGTTCTACTGAAATTATGTCCTATGGTCTTTAGAGGTACCAACTGAAATCAGGTTACTTGTTTCTGGAAATTTGTCAATACTTAAAGATTTTCAAATTTGAATTCTGTAGAACTTGCAGAGAGTTATGCGTACTGAAGATCACTTGGGAAAGGTAAGTGAACGGCTGCAAGGCAGCAGAGAGTGAGTGAGGGGGAGAGGATCACCTCTGTGGTGAAAGGAGCCTTGTCAGATGTCAGTGAGGAATGTACAACTTGTCTCCAGCTGTTCACCTTAGGGTATCACAATACGCCTGAACTCCCCCCACACATTTGCACTTACCAACACACACAACGGAACAATATCAGCAAGGTGCAGACAAAACATTTTGTGTGGAATTGGACTCAACAATTGGAGCCAGCGTAGGGCAGGCATATTATTCATTCCCGGAGGGTGTCGTGTCACTGCTGACAGGCAGACATAAATATTCCTCAACCCTTTCACCATGGGTTAATGGCTGTCCATCAGACAGCACTGACACATGTGGGGCTGCATGAGCCTGCTGTAGACATACACAGTGTCTGCACTTTCATTGGAATACCAAGGCCATTTATGAAGACTGAAAAAAATCTGGAAAGACAAGTAGCCACAGGAAGCAAAAACCATCACTTTATTCAGCTTGTTTACATAAGCAAAGCCACAAAGAAGAATATATACCTGCCACCCACACACCTCGAGAAACACATATAAAAAAAAAAAAATTAGTATTCTAGAGCACCCACATAGATTTGTGTGCATACCTTTTAGCAGAATGACGCCTTACTTAAAAGTTGAACACAGTTCTGTGCCTAGTTGTGCTCAAAGCAAGAATTATTTTATTAAACTGAAAGAAAAGCATAATAGCATGGGGACGGCATACATAATCACCTCAGAGACTGGGTACAACAAACCAGCAGCTGAATATGAAAGAGCCAACATTTTCAACTTTGTTCCTAATGCTGCACGGCCAATCAAAATTAATTTATTTTAATGTATTCACACAGAAGGTCAATTATCCAAATGATTTCAGTTCAGATTGCACCTGATCTTGGGAGCCAATGAGCCATCGAAAGGGCAGATGGGTGTGCTTTGCAAGGCAAATCATCACGCCAACCCTCTTTTTGTCGCCTCCCCACCATTTGCATGTCCAAATGTGCAGGCCACTGCTCACCTTTATGGAAGTGTATTTCACTAGTGATAAATAGCTTAGTTTTACAATTGGGCAACAGGGTAGGTAAGACTTTTAACAGAACCTCTCCAGTTTGAGTGTTGGACCTCACTTCTTTTCTTTATTAAATAGACAGGGGCAATACAGAGCCATGATGTTATGACATTACACCCTTTTCAGTGTCAAAGGACACAGATCACAGTGTTTATATTCTTTTTCCTCAAAACCGATGTCTTAATATTGCCAGTCTGGGTTTATAAATGCTGTTTAACAACCACTGGCATTTGTAACGCCATGCTGACTGGTGTTCCCAAATGTTGATCGGGACTTATGAACATGGCTACAAACAGGATTTATAACCAGTGTTTTGACTGGGATCCATAAAAGTCAGTGGGTGATATTGAAGTATCCAATAAAGAAGATGCTAACCGTTTTTAAATTCAGTTTAAAGCAGCCATTGTGAAAGCTTCTTAATGCAGTATATCCTTTAATAATCACTGACAGCAGACTTTAAAACATTAATAGTTTCTCACTGCTGCTTACATCCATCTTTATGTTGAAGCTCAGTTTTTCTGTTCTTGTCTTTTGAATCAAGCAGACTGGAGGCTACAGAGTGGTCAAAATGTTATAGTCAGGCTGGTTGGTACCTTGGTGCGTCGCCAAATTTGTTGTGCGCTTTGTTCAACAATTCTAGTGCAAGGAGATGCACAGGGTGAATCCAAATTCACTCCTTGCCACGACGACCCAGTCCTTTCCCTTCATTTTGTATGTTCGTGTGTGGATGTAGGAAAGAAGTGAGGTCTGAGACCTTTTCGGGATAGAGGGGTAGGGGCAGGAACAGAGCAAGTTCTCTTCTAGACCCTGTACCAGGTCCAAGAGATTAAAATGGGTTCAAGAGATTAAAAGCGATATTTTTTAGGGACACACTCGGAGAGCTATCTGAGAATACCTTAATCATCTGCAAGATGTGTTGTGATTAGGGTTGGGCGTGTCATGTTTCTTTGTTTTTTCTTATTTTTACCTTCTGTTTGTCTGCCTTTCTCGAGTTGTTTTTTTTGCTCTGTTCCCTGTTTTAATTTAAAGGTTTGTCTGTTCCTTGTTTTCTGCACTTAAATTCCTGTTGTTCATCTCCTTTATCGTTCACACCTGCATCTTGCCTGTTCCCTCTGTGTACACAAGTCTTGTCTTTTCCTCGTCTGTGCTGGGTCTTCTGTTGTTATTCCGCCAAATCAAATCAAATCAAATCAAATCAACTCAAATCAAATCTATTTATAAAGCCCTTTTCATACCAACGTAACACAACGTGCTTTACATAATAAAAACAGTCATTAAAACAACACCAACAACAAGAAAAAGAACAAAAACAACTTAAAAGCCATCACACACCCAGGGTTAAATCAACACCCAGTCATCTCTCTCTCTCTCTCTCTCTCTCTCTCTCTGTGTCACGCACACACTCAGTACACATACTGATGGTGAAAAAAAAAAAAACAACTGCTGGTTGAATATTAATGTCTTGGTTGCTAACAAGCAAATAATAATGTCTGGTGACACTAATATCTATCGTTGACATCTATCTGCTGTGCAGCAGACAATGGAAGGAAGATGTCTACATGAGAAATGACGACCACCACCAAGGACAGCATGTTGATGTCTGACAAACAAGTTGCGTCCCTTTACTTAAAAGCCACTAGCGACTACTCATGATGTTCAGCATTCAACACTATGCCTCACTTCCAAGGACCAAGGGGTTAGGGGGAAGGGCTTGAAAAGTGAAGTGGAATTAGCCATTTGCTTCCTCCATGGGCTGCTGCTGCATGATTTGTTTGTCTATTCTTTTTTTTATTCTGTACTAACTCAATGCAGATGTGACTGAACACAATGGCGGGTCACAATAATCTCACCTCTAGCTATTGATGTAATCCTTTCTGGCCGAGCACAGTCTTGGAGGCAGAGCAGCACAAGTTCTTCTGTCTCTGAGCCAGTGTGTTCTCTAAGACATCCTTCAAGCTGTGAGAACATGCAATGGCTGTGAATGAGCAAGGAGGATGTTATAATATAATGTGGGATTTTCCTTCATGAAGTCATCTGTATGTAAAATATATAACACGGATGACAAAGTTAGAACGTTAGACTGATATGGGCAATAGCTCAAACAGAAGGAGAGAGACAACTGAAAGACAAGCATCCACGTGTAGACCTCCCTTTTACAGCCACTGATTTATTTTTCATTTTCATCAGAGACCAGTTTATGCCAGTTATTGCATGGCGATGACTGCGTCGCGACACCACACAGCTTCGCCTAAATGAGTAATTTAGGAATTGATAGAGTAGATACAATTCACTCCCTGTTCCTGCTCTCTCTCTCCCTCTGCTCTCCCCGTGGGTCCTACGAAGTCTGGGGAAGCGGGTGCTAAATTGCCAGAAACACCTAAACCTGGGCTCAACAGATGGGCCCAATCTGGGTTTAATTTTCAAAAAACCAGACATGGATATGTACACTGATTGGCCATGTCCGTGGCACCACCACAACCCCCTCTCTTGCAGCAGTGAGAGCTGTTACATTAAAGTTTCTGATATCCTCATGTGCCATCAAACAGAGAAGTGAGCTGCATTCATATACAAATGAGAAAAATGTCTTAGAGCGCGCTGTGGCGGGGGGCTGACATTTTGCCCTACTGACTTTTGATGGAGCTCAAGAGAACAGAGCAGCATATCAATTAGCCATTCAGGCTTTGCTCAGGTATTAGAGGGATCAGACAAACCAATAAAAGTCTCAGAAAAAAAAGGAAGATGCTGACCAGATTCCAGATCAATGAAGGTCTCATCTAGGGGCTTGCTCCATGTCATGAAGGGCGTATAACATAGACATATAATGTGACCCTTGAACTGCAAGTGCAATTTCATGCCATTAAACCTAAAGAAGTTGTCAGACTTTTTCCTGATTTCATTTTTAGACACATGAGGGATGGTTTTAATCACACCAATAAGAACAGAGTTGACATAAATTAATGTAGAACTTGATTTTTGAGCGATTTATCAGTTAAAGCTGCAAGCAACACATTGAACTCATGTTCAATCTTATTAAAATGTCAAAAATCAAGACACAACTAACAGATGCAGTGATGTGAAAAGAGTGATAAGAAAGCTGGCACTAAGGTAAGCAAGACAGTAATTTCTGTGTCACCTAAACCCAACCACCTAAATATTAAAAACAAATTTGGTCTTGTGGTCCATTTTTACAATTCGCATTTTTGATCTGAGCCTAAAATTGTGAGGAGGAAAAATAAGGCCTCTTTTGTTTTTGGTATCTGATTCCAACAAATGGCCAAATCACCAGTCTTTTTTCTTTTTTTTAGTTTTGTTTTGTCAATTAAAAAAGGACAGAATGAATGGCGCAAAGATTCTTAGTGCCATTTTTTTTTTTTTTTTTTTTTGAATTTAACACCACCAACTGTGACAAGTTTCTGGTGAGCAGTCTATGGCCCCGATCGTACACTTTCCCTTACCCATTACCACTAGCCGCTACCCTCAAATTGTGTGTATAGGAACCTCCACTAACCTCTAATGCAATCTTCTGCCCACTAAAGCCGCTACACATTTTGCCAACTCCTTTACTCACTTTGTAGGTGTGGCAATGGGTGTGTTTTTGCCCTTTCAGCAAACTTGGTATCTTGCCATCGCGGGTTTGGGAAAAAGCATAGCGGGTGGTCACCGCTATGCTTTTTCCCATCTCAACCCATGTCGGCTTGTACAAGAGCGTGTCCAAAAGGCATCAATGCGCGTCCACCTGTTCACATGTGGATGTGGACAAACGGCTCTACCTCTCAAATTAACTCTTGTATAAAAAGCGTGCTTTGGCCTCTGTTGAACCCCTGAGAAAATGGCAGAGATTGCCATGAATAGCTTGCTCAACAGTTAAACCATAGACGACCAGAGCGTGTTTACCGGGAGTTAACCAACTATCTGGGACTTTCAGGTAGCCTATAGGAATTGTCTGTGTAAGCTCTACAGCAGAGTGCCAGACGAGCTGCGCACGAGAGCTGCGCACGAGAGCTGCGCACGAGAGCTGCGCACGAGAGCTGCTCCAATCTGGATGAAAAGATGCTCCAAAAAAAACGACAGATTTGGGAAAGCAGATTGTGCATAGCACAACCTTAGCAAATCGAAAAAGTTAGCAAATCGAACGTCTCAGTGAGCGCATGCAAGCAGGATCTGATGTAACATGGAGGATCACGCGACCGACTGGAGCAAAGGGGTTAGAAAGATTTGTTGAAGTCCAGAATTTTTTTACAGACTGAAATATTAATGTTGTTCTTGAAACTGAATATAACTCCACTTTGATGGTTAGGCAGTTATTGACATCATTAATGCAGTTATTAACTACATGTTTTTTGCTTATTCACTGAGCCACAGTCTCAGATTTTAAGAGAATAAAGTTTATTAAATAGTACTATACCTTGATCTCAAATAACATGGAAACCTGACATGTACCTTACCTTATGTATAGTACCACACTTCCTTAAAAGGTTGAAATCATTAAAATGTTCAACAATACAGTAGACTGTTATCTCTGTGTGGGTTTATCTATAGTAATTGTACTATAAAAAGTTGTTTTATGAATAACCTTATTGTCTTCATCATATTTTATTTTTAAAACTATTGTGGAAAAAAAAGAAGGGAACTGATACCATTTTTTGTCATTTGCTGCTTGTTCTAATCTACTGTATTGAAAAGAGCGTAAGAGAAAACATTACAGTATTGTTAAAAAAGGAAAAGGCTGAATTTGCGTAAGAAAAATAATGAAAAAAAAAAATTGTGATGAATCGAATTGTACCGTGAGTTGAGCGAATTGTGTCATGCCAAGTGGCCGCTGTGCAAACTTCCTCTTTGGCTAATGATATTGTACAATTTCACTCAAGCTTGATCTCCTGGAATGTTTGTCTTTTGTCTTACCTTTTCCTGTCTTGTTTTTTTTTTTTTTTTTTTAATTCAATTTCATTTTTTTTAATGGTTCTACATTAATGCATCTCTTAAGGTAGTACATGTTGGGTCAGCAGGTTGCTAAGGCAATAAGCAAAACTCCACCTGCATGTCTAAACTGAAAAATTGGTGAGAAAAAATAACTAATTTTGCAACAACATTTTGACAGTAAGCTTAAACTTCCATTATGACATAAGCCTTCTTATAATCAATAACAACATCAGAGTATAGAGTCTGAATCCAGAGACTGACAATATCAGTACAATGTCCAACCTGAACCCCATCCTAACCTTGGATCACATCAGTACAAACCGATAATGAGATTAATCACTGGTATGACATGTCCCTGCCCATTATACAGGCTGCAAGTATCCTCTCTGATCTATTTCAGCTGTGATTATGATGAGCATCTAATGTGCACTGGCCATACACTAGCACTATAACAAGTCAAAGTTGGCCTGGGTGTTTCTTCACACTTGGTGGGTCTGCCACCGAGTGTGGTCAGATTGATAAAACTCCTTTTAATCTTCTTTCTCCCCACAGTCCATAAATTCTACCACCACAACTCGCTCCACTCCAGCCTTCAGTGAACCAGCAAGGTACCAAACTCATCCCTTGTCTCCATCTCTGTAGGTGAAGTCTTTCAGTTTCTTTAGAATAAACAGGAACACTCCCATTTTACCACTTCATCAACTCACCGTCTCATATACCAGTCAGCCACAGATGGCTTCCGCTAGGCTGTTTGTGTGTGTGTGCGTGCGCATTTGTGTCAGAGAACGAATGGAAGTCCTCTTCTGCAAGATGAGCTCTAGTGATTACAGGCTGAGACAGTTTTCTAATTATTCTGTCAAACATCAATCCTGTGGGCTGATGCAGGCCGTCCTGAGGCCTGATGGACAATGTAATCACTGCTGGGACCCCCCCTCCACCCTCTCCTCACCCTCTCTCCAACCCCACTCGCTCACCCATTTTACCGTTCTCCCCACACATTCCTTCTTTTCCTGACCCACTGCACTTTCTCATTTTCCTTTCTTTATTGCTCTTCTCAACACTGCTAGCATTTACTCCTTCTCTGCCAGTGTGCTGCTACTCATCTTCCTCCTCCGCACACTACATCAACTCTGCCAATGCTTGCTACAAGTTACTCTGACTATACAGCCAGATGTAGGCAAAACGTTCCAAACTGAAAGCACAAATGGATGGCAAGCTGGGAGAAGTTCACCTTTATGAAGATCACGCTTGATGCACAAACAAAGCTCTCAACTTCTTTGAGTTTTTACAAGTACTTTGACAGTCTTTCAGCTTAATGATGCAATCTGAGGCAGGGAATTGGTAAAGAATATACGATTTAAATTCTGATATGGTGTGGAGTTGCCAAATCTTACTGAGTTATTATTAATGCAATAATAATGAATTTATGTTTGCTGTTATAAAGAGATAGATATCTAGTTTTTTATGCTTTTTATGGAAGATATAAGTCCAAGTTACAATATAATGTGGGTTCAAAGATGAGACTCGACTCTCTGTGTGTGGTGGGATGTTAAAGTTATTCAATCTGCTAAGTGTCCAATGTAACATGAAACCAGAGCGCTGTGGACTGACTCACATATTTGCTTGGTCACATTTTCTTATTTTAATGTACTTGCAGGTCAATACCAAATACTTGCAGCACTCTTTTTTTTTAAGGTTTTTTTTTTTTTTTTTTTATTTACCATCTTCTATCATATCAAAACTATTTCTCCACTACTTCTCCACTAACTCTGGAATGATGCTGATGATGATGCTGATGATTTCCCACAGACTCAAGCTTCATGGGTACTTATATAAAACCCAAGAGCTGTTTACATCATATAGAGCCAATGAAAGAACCAATGAAAAGATGGTTCTTTGCAGGACGCTACAAATAGTAAGGGATATTGAATAACAAATATGTGCTTCTTCAACAAAAGCATCTACAAGAATCCATTAAGAAGACAGAACACTGAGCGCACTTGTCCACATTTGGGTTTTCACAAATCTCCAGCAGCCAGTTCCCTTTATCAAGCATTTTGAGGTACAGCAGAGTACTGATATTGTGTGTTTCAATCTTCAGAATAAATCAGACTAAAAGGCCTGAGAGGTTGTTGTCTTGGTAACGAAAGCTGTATAAAGCAAACATTGTGGTACCCACAGACCTACATGAATAGAATATATGAGAGGAAATGGCAGGGACATGAGGAATATTACTTGAAAATGTAAATACACAGCTAATGTATTTGAACTAGAACTACATAAAAAGCAGAATGAAGGGAGAAAATAAATAATTAAATGAGCCAGTAGTCTGAAATCAACCCTGAGCCCTAAGAATCATTTAACGCATCACAATAAAAAAAAAAAAAAAAAAAGTGTTCAAAATGTGGTGCTCAGTGAAGATTTTGTAAATATAATATACTCTCTTTTTGCCTTTAAATACTTTTCATTGTTCCCAGTGCAAATGTCTAGTCCAACTGTGTCTTAGTCTGGCAGCAGCAGGCACTGATGGAAATAAAACTGTGGAAGGGTCGTGTTTAACACAGTGTCTGCTTCTTGGTGAACAAGGCAGACTGCTGCTGTAGCACAGAGTCATGTCAACCTGGACAGAAAAGTAACGATTGAACTTGATTACTGAATCCGATTGTGAATTCTCCCACATGCTGTAACTTATCAGGAATGCAGGGGAATTCGATCCTGGTTAAGAGAAATGTGAAGTTATACCTAGTTAAACAGAAAAAGCATGAAAACCTGGCAAATCTTTGCATATGAAAGAATGCATAAATGCACAGACGACCAAATTAGACAGCTGCCATCAGTCCTGACCCAAGTGTAGAAACACAATAGAAGAGGTGATTTCTCTGGAAATCTGACAAGTCAAGTGTTGTATGTGAGCCTCATTGTCTTAGCATTACTCTTGATAATAAAGAAGTCAGATGAGAGACAAAAGGATCGTATCAAATCGGGCCTGGAAAAGCTAATTATAATGACAATAATCTTTTGCTGTACTGCTCTTGGCATGTCTCGCCATTCAAAGCAACAAATAGCTGATACAGGACGAGTGAGGAGAAGGGACACCGAGAAGAGATAGCACAGCAAAAACAGATAAGGTATTCAGAAATGGTTGCTAATTAGACTACAAAGTTGGTAAAAAAAATAACTCATATTTCATTAAAATGCTTTGGTATTTTTAATACTTTAAAATTTTCCTTGTATTGGAATATTTTTGCATGTTAAATTGCAGTGACAAATTGATCTTAGTTAAAAACTCCTTAGAGTGGCCAAATATGTTACAACACAGGAAAGCTGCCCATGGAAGTGGCATGCTGCAGCCATCACGGAGGTGGGCGGCCTAGAGGAGCAGTTAGGGAAGAGCCTGTATTCTCACCTATGACTCTGGCCCAAGTCAAGAGAGAAAGAACAGAGAGAATGTTGGATTTGAGGGCTGAATCCCATTAATATCAAGAAATTAATGTGAGATGTTTTAAGAAGAGCCTTGTTAAAACAAACATCAGCCTCATAAGGCTATGAGGACTAACAGCAGATGCAAACATTCACAAACACAAAGTATTACAAGATTATATAAACTCAACAGCCACGAACAAAGATGCAAAAAAAAAAAAAAAAAAATCCCCGTTCACACAGGCCGATTTGATCTGCCTTTGTTGTGGCTTTATTCCACCTTGCTGTGCTTTCTGAAGCACAAGGAAGCAGAACAGCAAATCACTTCATTTGGCTGCTTTCATGCCTCTGTTCAACTGCTGAACTCTGTTCGGCTTAGAAACCTGCAGGAGCTACTATCTGCCGAGGTCAACTGTGTCTCCTTCCAGATTATGAGACATAGGCCCCGATCGTACACCTCCCGCTAGCCACTAGCTGCTACTCGCTACCCGTGATCGCAAGATAACAAGTTTGCGTACTAGTTGGTTTAACAGGTGGAACGCCCTAACCACTCCCATGCATAAATATAGCGGTTAGCGCAGGTAAAATTGCGGGTTTAGGGAGGTGGAAGATTGTATTCTTTGCGGGAGAACGCCCCCCCGCTATCTGCTATCCCTTAACAGCAGGCTTTAGGAGGTTTGGCGGAAGATCGGGCCCTATGTATCCTCAAGATCAACCTACAGTAAGATCAGGCCAGACATCCTATCAGGATGCTTTCACACCCACAAGCTTCAGTTTGCTTGAAGTTTTCTGGTGTGAACACAGTAATTGCACCAAGACAACCAAACCGAGATCCCCAAATAGAAGAGGTCTCATTTCAAAACATCTGGTCAACCCTGGTGCAGTCTGTATGCTGAAAAGGCTTACTGAGCCAAAACAAAACCAAAAACCAAGACTCACGTGATTTGGATTTCTGAATTAAGCACAAAATTCCTTATGATTAATGCACTCAGCCCCCTTGTCTGTTTTCTTATTATGCCTTTAGTGACTCCAGTGCTTCAAGAGATTCTCCCCAGCAGTAGGCGCACTTTATTTTTTAACCAAATCATTTGGTGAGAATAATACACACAAGTAGTATCATTTCAAGCTGAGAAGTGTATCTCATATAACAATGTGATTGTACTTTTTAATGAAGCTAAGTCTTCCAGTGTTTGCAGCGGGATGTTGCATATCTTCAATAGATAATATGATATAATAGTTCCTGTTCCAGATGTCTTTCAATATTAAATACCCGGTACAATGTAGAAGTGTCTCCTAGCTCGAGTTGATAACAGTTATTGAATCAATGAGTAAATACCTCAAGACACAGAGTATCATAGCAAGTTTGTTTCACTGTGAACACTGTGTCTTACAAGGACTAATACTACAGTTAATGATGTGTGATGCGCTTTGATTATCCCCAGCCAAAAGGAAAAGGTTGTGGCAGTTTGTGAGCTTAATGGCTGATATTCTCTTAGAGCTAATCAATTAATTACAGCAACATTAAAAAAGCATTTACCAGTGTCTTAACCAGCAACTTTTTTGTTTAAAGAATATTACCCGTATTAATGTTCCAGGAGCACAGGTAAATGTGCAGCATTTGTGATGCCAGTACACAGTTTGTGGAGCACATATGACCTCACCAAGCGGCGTTGCAGCGACCTCACATAAAAACAGTGTACACATAAATGCCAGGAGAGCATGAAATGAGCATGGTGTTTAATATTGACACTCCTGCTAAGTCTCCTAAGATTGCAAGGCTCACTATAAGAGAATACCTCGCTATTTCTATGAGTGATCATATATTATTTAATACTTGTACTACAGAACATTAATTTGGCTTTTTTCTTTGTCAATTAAAGTAAGTAGTTTATATGCTTGCCTGCCATTTCTGCACTTGTATACTGTATATTAAGGCAACAAATTCCCCTCTGGAGATTAATAAAGTATTTCTGACTCTGAACTTATCTGTTATCAGGCACCAGGTCAAATCAGAAAACAGCGAGAGAAATAACACTCGAGAGTACCAGACACTAACCAGGAGTCATTGATTAATAAATGCCACAAAAAAAATGGCCTTTGACAAATCTGTGCTTTGAGTTGACTCTGAGAGCGTTGCTCACATATTCGGCTCACAGTCAGGCTCCAGCTGACAGAGCAGAGTGATGTGAGGGAGGGAAAGTAAGTGCTGGGAGTCAACAGAATTTAACACATCGCTGCATTTACTGCAACATTTACTGTACATTCCTGGAAGAAAAAAAAAAATCATACACCAAGTGAGTTAGATAAAGTCAGCTTCTCCATGTTGGATTTACTGAGGCCGTCTGTGGGGCCATCTGGGAAGATGTTTCCTCTGTAAAACTGGTGCAGCAATAGTGTCCTATCAAACAGGTATTAACAGCTTTGTCTTACATCTTGAATGAAGAAAACACAGATGTCAGTAAGTAAGTACACCATCCAGATCAAGTCTAGCTCTACCTGTAAATGGTCACTCTTCACAGAAAGATGAGGAATGGGGACTGGAAAGTTTGGGAATGCTGAAGTGCTGACAGCAGATGGTTTGCTTGGAAAACATTACTGAAAGGAGGTCAAAAGCAATTTGTAAGGAATGCTGGCATTCGAAAGAACACTACATTTTAATTAGACAATACTGAGAGTGATTGGCCAATGACTATGCTGTAGAGTGCAAACAAAACTGACCTGAAGCTCTCACAGAATAAAATTCAAAATTCCATAGTAACAGTAAAATTGCCAATCCAACACTTTAAGCTTTCTTTTTTTTTCATCCAAATCTTAATCTAATCTTAGGATGTCTCCTGGTAAGAAAAGACATGCAATTAAATGTAATGACTTTATGTGCTCCACTGAGGACATGCCTGAGAGGTAACAGAAAAGGGAGAAGAGAAATATGAAACTCAAAATGACAATTACTCCATAATCATTTTGCATTCCAGAACTGTACAACAGCAAATACACTCGTATTTCCTTCTGTGAAATATGAAATGGTGAAATAATTAAGCCAATGAATGTCTTTTCTTTTTTTTTTTAACCCGTCTTTCCCGTCTGCTCGACTGCACAAAGTCGTTGTCACATGTAGCTCTGCTCTCTGTAGGGTCCGCAGGGCCCATCTTATCGCCGGCTGGCTCCCCCTGCCCCCACGGTGTGAACCAGGTGCTGCGATGACAAAATGCTCCTGGCACCAATAAGACAATGGAGAAAGCAGTGCTCAATTAGCCTGAGCTCCAACACCAGATCCTCTATTGATTTCCCAGGGATGAGGAATGGCAGACAGGAGAAAGCTCAATCAGACATAACCATGGGACTCGTCTCTCTCTCTTTCCCTCGCTTTATCTCTCTCACTTTCTCGCTGCATATTTGCATGTGTCAGTGTGTGCGTATGTGAGAGTCAACAGGGGACAAATTGGTGCCAAGACAAGGAGCTGAGGTGAGGTGAAAGCATTTACAATCCATGCTCTTTATGCATACATGAGAGTTAAGTAATAGTACTGTCTACTGATGGTGCTGTGGAAAATGACGCCGGTCTTTGAAAGCATGCTGTGCAGTTCTAATGTGGATCAAATGAAAAAGTAGATGGACAAGGCATTCGTTCCCTGAAGGGCAAATCAATCTGGCAAGTCATCCGCTCTGGGGTACATCTCTGGCCATTTCCATCTTATCTTCAAATTAGCCTTCAGTAGAGCAGTGAGAGTAGGGAGTCTGACAACACTGTTTGCCCTTCACTTATGGGTTAAGCTTTCCTTCTTAAGTGAAAAATGTGCTTATTGCCCATGTGATGATTAATTCATGATCAGCAGGAGAGAGAAGGTGTTGTTCCATCAAATTTTTAATGTGAATTCTGAAGCATCACATTAAAAGAGGTAGCTGAAATGGCAAAAAGAAAAAAGGTAACATGCTTCAGGAGGGAAGGAAGGAAAGAAAGAAAGGAAGACATCTAGTAGACAAATAACCAATAGTCACTCTAATTCACTGTTCTTTTTTATAAGGTAATGATCAATCCATCTAAAATTGAAACCAAAAGTTTACATACACTGTATAAAAAGTATTAAATCAGACCAAACCTTTGGCCAGTTAGGATTGCCACAATTATTTCTGTTCCCTAAATGCCAGGATAATGAGAAATATGATTTTCTTTTTAAAGATTTTTTTTCTCTAAGTTTCTTCAGTCATAGGTTTTCATACACTAAGATAACTATGCCTTTAAACAACTTGTGAAAGCCCAGATGATGATGTCATGGCTTTGAAGGCTTCTGAAAGTTTAACTGACAATATTTAGGTCAACTGGATACACCATACACCTAATGATGTAAAAAAAAAAAAAAAAAAAGAAAAAGAAAAGAAAAACAAGGGGTCCTGGCTCATGAAAAGATTAATCTGAGGAGCAAAGACCAACGGGACACGTTCAGTCTGCAATTATAAATTCCTCTGTATAGCAGCTTCAGCAAAATCTAAAATGTCTTAGCCGTAAGCAAATCTAACAAATGTGCTGTTGCTGAGCAAAATAAAAATCCTCATGTACTGCATTTTTTTATTTTTTAAGATAGATAGAATGGGTAAAGACGGAAGAACTCAAGACTCTCTGCAGGGTTCAGTCTGCCCTCAGTAAAACATGAGAGGAAGAAGTTGTGCTGCCTGGAGACTGGATTTTCTTTAATTCAGTCTATGAGTCCAACCTCTTGTCAATCATGTCGAAGAGGTAGCTGATAAATAAAACTGTTTGTTTTGCCCCTTCATTCTGTCTCCGGGCCTTACAAACAGAATGGTGAGACACAATAAAGGCACCACAGTCCTGCTGTGAGCAGGAGGCAAGTGCTGCCGACCAAAACATCCCTCCCGACACTAATACCCCAACATGAAAATATACATCACTAATCATCTACGTAGGTGCAGCATGCCAATGATCCCGATGCCCTTACTCAGCCACCAATCCCAACACAGGAAGCAGAAGAACATGTCTCTTCCATAGAGGTCTTACTCCAAGGGATCCTTCAGGACCCATTGGATCCACCACAAACCTCGTTAACATCAGACAAAACAGAACACAAGAGGTTGCTGATCTATCATCTGAGGAAGAAGAGCTGTGGCTAGCAAAAACTGATGAAGATGGAAAAACTTGGTATGAAAACAAAAAAGGAAAAAGCCTATGTTTTATACATGAGCATCTTAAAGGAACTCTCTCATAGCATGAGTTTATGTATGCTGGATCAGGATGTGGATTTGTGTTTCATTAAGGCTGCACAGCTGCACAATTTTTGCCTTATATCTGGGAAGCTGGGAATGGACAGCCTTGGTGCCCGTATATACTAACATACACACCCACACACACACACTACTGGATGTGCTAAAATGGGAAAAGACATCCATGTATAATAAATTGAGATGACGACCAGCCAAAGGCATTTCATGAAGACATTTCAATGACTACTACACGGTCAGTGTCCTCTCGGATTTGCGTAAACCATAAACCTCCCACATTGCTGAAGCAATTTTAAATGTATAGAGGCACCTGATAATACACACAATCCCAACCTCGTATCTGTCACTTTTCAATTTTACTGCACTGTAAGCAAATCTGCAGCAAAACCATTATATGAGGTAGATCCTTTCTCCAATAATGGAAACCAATACAATGACCTACACGGCATGTAATTGAAAGGCAGCAAAATATACATCAACCAGAGAGTCACTGCTCCCTCACAGCACACAAACTGTCGCCTTGTCAAAAGCAATGTTCACTCCTGTTGTATGGCTTCAATGTGGAAGTCCCAGTGAGGTGGCTGGACTACGTATGCTTGCCCCCATGGCCGGTCCCCTATTTAGTACTTGTGTACTACTCTGCACAGTGGGAATGAACTCTATTACTGGGGTAGCCTTTTTTATTCCTTCCCTCCCTCCTCTCCGTGGCTTATATTGCTTATATTTATTGCACAGGGGAGCAAAGTCTCCCACAGGCCTCCAGCTCCAGGTCAAGAAGTGATTTCTTTTCTTTTTTCCTCTCAAAAAAATAAAAAATAAAACAAAACATGGGGATTTCACATCATAGGTTATTTCTCTGATAAAAATAAATAAATAAATAAAAATGTTGACATCCCTGAAAGGTTGTACATGCATGTACATATGTGTGTATGGTGTTGGTGAAAGAATACACGTATTAACATATTTTCGTGCGAAAAAAAGAGCTGTGTGATTTTCAACACAGGCATGTGCACCCCTGAGGAAACAGTGTTTAACATATAACTCTTTCATTTTTTTTTTTTTTCTTAAGAGGACAAGACTCTGTAATTTTCAAAACAAGCTTGTTTGGCTCACCTGGCTTTGACCAGAGCTCCTGCATTTCACTTGACACCATACATGCTGAAGCACATTAGACACGGGATCAGACATCTCCACACGGGGATGAAAAAGACAGTGCTTGAGCTCCTGCAGGATTTAACTAGCAGGCATGACGCGAAGGAAAACTCCTCATACTGACTTTAACAGGATTTAGTGACATGAAAGGCTACAAAGAAGAAAAGGGAGGCACCAAGAAAGAAGAAAGCTGAGAGAGGGGGAACCAGGAGAAATGACTGAGGGAGAAAGAAAAAAAAAACCCTGAAGACATGTTGAGAAGACAATTGTGAGGGCATTTTGACACCACGCTGTCACAGTCCATACATGTCTCGCCAAATAATGAGTGGTGAATGATATCAATAAATATCAGAGCTGGAAGTGTAATGACAGTGGTCTGTTCCCTGTGGAGGGGGGAGATGGGCCCTGGAGTGTCACTGCAAGATGGGGGAAAACACTTAAAGAGGGGTCACAGGTGACTTAAACCAGGGTCACTGAGCTGGAAAAAAGTAAAGCTGCATGTACACTCACTTATTAATGCCAAGTGCACCTTGGCAAGCTGTGATCATACAAGCATGTGAGTGAAGTCACGATGCTAAATGATGTTCAGTGAGATTATGCAACAGCACGAACAAATGCACCTGAGCGCATCTCCCCATTTGACTGGGAGGTGGGTCACCAGACTAACTTGAGCTCATGAGTCAGGATGCGCCCGTTTCACCCCAGAGCAGAGCCTGCTCACTCTGTATGCCAGCCTCACTGTACGCAAGGCAGCAGCGTGAAAAACCACTGCAATATGCTACAAGCCCACAGGTATAATACTAAAACACTACAAGATAGATTGACATACAGCATCCCTGTATAGCAGTGGCTGAGGATGTGAAAAAAAATTTAGATCAAATTCATATTCTTAATAATATATAAATAGACAGGGCATTATAACTTCACTTGCTTTTTTATTTACTTAAAAAAAAAAAAAAACAAGAACCTCTGTTTTCCATCAATTTCTGTAGTGCTTTGCACATAAGCAGAGGAGCTGAGTAGGAGGCTCATTTTCTGTATATTTTTTAAAATTTCAAGTTTGCTGGAAATTAGTGCGAGAACATTTCACATTGTGATTAACATTTCTTGGAAAGAACATGTTTTGCTCTTGCAGGAAAGGGAATGAGTGAGGCCATGAAAGGTGAGAATAGCAAAACACAACTTGGAACAGAATTTGAATTGTGTAATAGTGACATTATCAGTGACTTAACACATCACAAAATGAACTATCATGACATTTAATAGATTGATGTGGAGGTGTGTTTTAGGGAAATTTCATCTTTATTTTAGCCCTGTGACCAAAATAAATGTCGAGTTGGACAAAACATCCATCTGGCACAGGCACAAGGCAATAACGAGGTTATTTGGCTGTTGGTATTGCTGAACGCTACAGCTTCATGCCTACAGGTGATCTGAGGGAAACCTCAATAAATTCAGCTGTTCTGTCAACAAACTCTTCTATACGAGGATATGAAGAAAGTGGAGCTATTTATTTCAGCATGGAAAATAAATATGTCACAGCTTACAGAGCTGGAGGCCTAAATTCAAACAAACTGAATGGTCTAGCAGACCCAGCTGTGCAACATAACACTTTCCAAATGTAAGACACACACATGCAGCTTCAAGACCCACCAGCCCGCCTCAAACTTATTACATTTTGACTTGCTTTTCTATATATGGCTCTCCTCAGATACAGCATCCTCATTTCATCCGTTTTCTCTTGCCTTCTCTTTCAGAAAAGAATCATTGTTGAGGTAATGAATGCATTAAGAGTAGATACTGGAGAAGAAAGCAGAAAGCAAAAGATAAATGAATAAAAGGAGGCTCTGTCATCTCATGCCACATCTCTGTTATCCAGAGCCAGTAGTACACTCATATTGCTTCCCTCCTTTCAGCAAAATGAGATGGGACATCAAAGTCGGACTGAAAAGGTAAAGAGCAGGAAAACACAGAAGGACGGAGGAAAATGTAAGAAAGCAACTATGGTAGAGGCAGAAAGGATTAAAAAAAGAACAGCAAAAAAACTGTTTTTGTATTTTTTTGAGAAATTATGGCATCACATTTCACAGCTGCTTTACTGCCTGCTTATGTGCTGAAATAATTCCTCTCACAGAGCTCTCTAACAAAAGGGCATATTCATGTATGCAGAACGTTCACCTGCAGCATTTATACTAAACTCCTTTGATTCACTGTAAACAAATATTTAAACAATACATGCATTTTATAGCTTCAGCCAAAATAAGTTTTTAATCTATTTTTATTTTCTTAACTAAAGAACAACAAATATGCCATACTCACATCTAGCAGAGGTATTTTGTTGCACTCTGAATTTCTAATCACTAAACGGCTGCAAATCTGAATGCTACATGCAGCTGTGCTTTGATATTAAAGGTAAACAGAACTTATTGACTCCTAAAGTCAATAATTTGTGTTTCATCACATTCAACTAACCTGGGGTATGATTTAAATGTTGGCCTCTGCTCATATTTTTTTAGATTGGGAGTGCTAATTTGTGAATTCGAAAAAAAAAAAGATGAAGAAACTAAATGCAAATGAGCACCTTCCTCAAATTGTGAAATGATTAGCATTCCTTCCACAGTTGAGAGCAGGTTTCTCAGCTCCCCTGGTTGAAATGCTAATGGCTTCCAACCCTATTTAATGTCAATCCTATTCGACTTTTTTCCACTGTCGGGGAGGAGCTTCTTGTCTTTATTTCCATACACAACAGCAGGAGGGACAGGCAGCAGGTTTATCCCATCTGGATTTGTGGAAACAGCCCAGGACAAGAAGAGGAGGAGGATCAGGAGGAGGAGGAGGAGGTCCTGCTGTCTAGGAGGGAATTCTCCCCACAACTCCCTTTTTCTGATGTTACTTCTGCAGAAACTGTACTTATTTTTAAAGGGTATTATAATAACGATGATGGTCCCATACAGGGAAAGAGTGACAAGTGAGTCTTGTCCCCCCCCTCCATTACATTTCTTTTTCATCCACCATATTCATTTTCTTCCACACTCTACTGCCTTTAATTCATGAGGCAAAATCGATCAAACAGTGGATATTTGAGTGTGGCAATGTATCACCTGCTGGGGTGTTAAAGTTAGCAGATTTTCTGCATTCGTTTTCAAAGCTGTGCAACACTGGTCTGTTCAGAGCTGCATTTAAAAATGTCAAAATGAAAAATCTGACGACAGTGTAAGGTTTAGATAGAAGTATTCTGTAATGTTGACTGTATATATTTCTTAACAGTTGACTGTGTATCACAAATGGGGTATCTCCATTTTTTTTTTGTATAAATTAGAAATTTATAAGCTATTTTGAAGAGGTTAGAAAAGCAGGCATGTCAAGTTTAGACGAGCATATTCACTGTGGCTGTCAAGCATTGCACTTCTTTAATCAAAGCAAAAATCACTGTAGGAACCTGCAGCTATTATCTGATGACAAAGCCTCTAAGGACAATTGCAAATTTAAGGGAATTTGGTGGCACAAGCAAATATCTTGGTAACGGATAACAGGGGCCAGGACTGTACATGATTGCAGATGATGTTTGTCAAGATTCCCATCAGTGGTGTTTTTCTATGTTCTCTTTTTCATACAACAGGTATCCCAAAATCAGACAATGGAAACAGAAGGAAAATATTATCTAATACAGCATTAGAGTATATAAATATAAATAGCAATGGCTTATTTTGTATGTTTTTGGATATAAATGAACAAAGTCAACAAACCGCAGAGCCCCAGCACTTATAGTGCACATCTAAAATAACAAGAAAGTTAAATAAAGTGCCACACAATGAAATAAAAAACAAACCAACAAACAAATCACAACATTCATCTCCATACGTGGACATCTCCACACGCACGCACGCACGCACGCACGCACGCACGCACGCACGCACGCACGCACACTGAACACAAAGCAAAGATGTCATCACAGCCTTGTAATTAGTGTGAAACACATTCTTGAGAGCATTTACCTCCAAATAAAAGAAGCATGTTGTCACTTTGATAAAATGCTTTAAAAAGAATAAAAGCTGGACTGAGTACTGAATTTTTATCTGGTTGTGCCCTGTATTTTACACAACCAAGGGTTCTCAGAGACAATAACACAGAGGTAGCCAGAGATCAGTGCAGGGATGTAGGAGTGACAGCAGTGAGGGAATTAGTAATGTGATGACTGTCAACACACAACCAGCACTGTGGTATTGTTACAAGGCTCACTCACACTGCTTTGTCTCAAGTTATTAGCTTTTTCAACACAGAATGGAATTGTTTTGGAAAAAAAAACAAAAAACAAAAACAAACTGCCACTCACTCAGACCCAACTCTCTCAGAAGCATGATTCTGCTTTGCTGTGTGTTAATATGTACGTGCACGTCAGAACAATGTTAGTGGAGAACAGCACACCAAGCCTCAAGGCTCGGCAAGTGAAATGATGGCATATAAAAACAGATGCCCACAGTCAGTTTCCAGAAGTGAAACATGGACATATGTCAACATTCCAAGTATAATGAGTGTCAGTGTCTCAGTGACAAGGCGCTAACCAGACTGGAGGAGCTTTATGAATGTAGCATGACAAGATACTTCACTTGTACGAGGGGGAAAAAATAAATAAATCCAACATGAGGTAGAAGTCTCCCCCCGAATAACAAGTGGCTCAGCAACTTGTTTGACAGTTGGTTCCTACCTTTGGGTCGGCAGTAAGAAGCTTAAAAGCCTCATACACTTGTCTTTCTTTGACTCCGCCCCCCAGGTCCAGGAAATTAGCTGGCTTTCCACCGTGCAGGTCAATGATGTCACACGTGGCCATTGCCAAACCGGCTCCATTCACTGTAAGATGTTGATTAAAAAGATCATTTAACATTCATATCCCTACACATAAACCCCCTCAGAACATTGTTAGTCATATAGCTGCTGATGTGTCAACGCAAGACTTTTTAGTAACAAGGACACTCATCTCGATGCACTTTAATAATGGATGTTAATAACAATGTAACCTAATGATGACCTAAAGTACAATTAGTTCAGGATAATGAGGCTACATTTTCACATTAAGGAAAGGCTTAAGTCCAGGAATTGAAACAAGCGTCCCTGGGAGGAAAGAGTAATGTCTGCAAACAAGCACTAATTAAAATAACATTACCAGCACTGATAGAAGGATGGCTGTTGGAAATCTACCAAAGGAATAAAGCACTATTATTTACAAAACAGAAGCAAATAGCTTAAGAAAATGTCACACCGAAAAAAAAAAAAAAAGTCTAATACTCTTTGTTAAATTTTCAAACTAAAGAACATTTATTTGGCCTTAAGTGACTATTCGAATAATACACTTCTATGTAACAAGAATGTCTTTTCATTCTGAGATGCCAATTGTGTAATTAATACTGGGAAATTTAGTGCACGATTCAGATTTGCAGGATACTGTGACATTACAGATCCTGATCAGAATTATCCAGGGTCTCCCTCTTTATCTCTAACCAACCTCAGAATATAATGCTTTTACTTTATCTCCTATTCCACAAAGCTGTCGTACAAATTAATATGCACAACACTCAACTTCAAGGGAAGATATGGCAAATAAAGATGCCCTGTTATGTTTTTCTGGGCTCTGTTATCAGTTAGCAAACAGCTACCCTGATGGGTTATGCAGGAGCCAATTGCACAAGAATGTCTAACCTCATTTTATTTAACCATGCTGAACTTGTGTCCTGGCAAGTTTCCCAACAGAGGTCTTAATAAAAGGGAAATTTGGTTTAACAGCTGTCACTTTGGTGGCTTACAGAGCTCTCAAGGAAGCTGCAGGGTCTTAAAAGCTGTTATTACTTTAAGAAAGAGGTAGCTCGGGATGCAGACTGGGGTTCAAGCATGTGCTCGCAGGGGGAGTAGTGCTGACAGACATCTAATGTGTATAAGAGGCCACAGGGTAAGGAGCTAGAGCACCTGTTAATGCTGCTGTTCACTGTAAACGCTTTGATTTATGACGAGAGAGGGTTCCTTTAATGAGAATGCTAACAATCTGGCTCACTGGAGACTTTCTGAGCAGATTATAGCTAATTAGAACGCATTGGTTATGGCAGCATTTGTTCTGGAGTCTTCAGAAAACTGCTCATAAAGCAGACTGGAGGAGTGCCCAGGCTGCCTTTAGTTTGACTAAGTTTTAACTCAGAGCTTTTTCACTTATGTGACTTAAGAGACACATGAAAGCCCTATGCCAGGAGGGGTTTGCTTATGGGGAAAGACTCAATTTACTGATTGGGTATGTATGCGCAGGTGAATAGGCTCTGTGACGGGGCTTTGTATCCATACCAAAGCAGGCAATGTTTCCATCCATTCCGATATATTTGAGGTCCCACTTGGCCGCCTCCATCTCTGTGGGGTCGCTTTCAGTCATGTCATCCATGGCAAACACAGCTTTCTGACGGAACTCAGCGTTGTCGTCGAAGTTGATTTTGGCATCAAAGCAAACCACTAGAGTAAAGATGACAAAGAAAGAGTTAGGACCTGAAGACTGGAATGCAAAACAACTCAAAAGACTGAAATGAGGAGATGGCTGGCAAGCAAAAAAAAGAAAGGCTAAATGAGGAGAACTTCAGAAATAAAAAGCTAGCAAGTTATTTTTTTCCACACCTAAAATTGATGAAAGACATCCGCTCAGTCCTCTGCTCTTAATTAGCTCACTCAAGGTAAATGTTTTTGGCTTTTGCAGTAAGGAGACATTTTCCTTATACATGAAGAAAAGTGAAGTTCAAAGCAACAACACTTCTGAAAAATATCAGGTAAATAACTTAAATGATCAAAACAGCCAAGATTTAAATAGCTTGCCTTAATTTAAAGCAACAGTTTCACATTTACTTCAATGAAACAGTGACACATGGGCTCACATTTAGCTTAACATAAGATCAGGGGAAACCAAAAACCAGATAATCAGCTCCACAGACTGTGAGAAGACCTGCTGCTCAGGACCACGAAACTGGAGTGACTGAGTGGTCATCTCCAACACCAACCAGCAGCTCCTTAATGCCGCAACAGATTAGACAACTTGTCTGTTACTTTATCTACCAGAACTCGCACTTCGATCTCTCCGTATTCAAAAGACAGCTGGGCTAAGACACATTGGCAACAATGGATAACCTGGTGGCTCTCCTTAGCTCGCAGTGCATGAAATGTGTGTGTGCGCCAGGCAAAAGCAGTCTGTGGTAAGTGGTGCTGAGAAACACAGAGAAACCCCAACATAGCCTGTCTGATGGAGCTATGGCTCATCACGTCCAGGTCTGACTCCACCTCTGTCTTCAAGATCAAATCAATCAAACGTGTCTGTAAGTGCGACTGAGAGATGGTGCAACAACAGCACAAACTTGCAGCCTCGTTCACAGGGAGAGACTGTGTTTTGAAAGTCGGGCTGCACCCTGGCCTGCGTTGGCTGAACATCCTAAAATTGTATCACTCTAAATGTTGTGTCCTACGTGATAGGTTTAACGTTTGTAGGATGCTGTGAAATCATGCGCAAAACTTCCCAAAATAGAGTCAAATCTTCCAAATCAATTTTTAACGAACAGGCCGTGGAAGAAGAATCCCAGATGTTTTGGTGAGAAATTTTAAATGTTAGAATGTATTTTGTAAATGATAAACAGACATTAATAAGAAAAACAAGCAGATGCATCCGATCACATCCAGAAGCACAGATCTCTGAGGAAAACAGACTTCAGATAATGTAGGTTTCATGTGGCACTGTTCATTTTGTTTTGTTTTGCTTTGTTTTGTTTTGTCAAACTTCAATTATTGCATTTTATCAACAAAATCAATTTAGCTATTAACAAAAAAAAAAAAAATCCTCCACTTGAGAAATTCTGCTTTCTGATACCCGTCTGTCGGATGCTGGGAAATGTCTGTGTTCCCTAGCGACAAACGAACAAATAGAACTTGCTCACAAAGCTTGCTGAAACCACAATCTTCTTGCTTGTAGAAATTAGTCATTTTCACCATTGATATTCAAAAGATATCATGAAATTAAAAAAAAAAAAAAAAACCTTGTCAATGTTTGAGGAAACACACTTTAAACAAGAATCTGTTTTAAGGAGACTAAATAACATCAAAGAAGCAATGCATCTTCAAAGCACTGCAGCACGAATCACCGCGGCTAATGTTTGTTCAGGGTCACAGATGAAAATAAGTCATTTCTTTTGCAGAAAAAAAGTTCAACAAAAGTTCAGCCACATCAGAAATGGAAGATTTTTATTTATCTTTTTATTTTTGACTCGTTTTCTTTTCTTTCTTATTTGAATGATGAGCACTTAAAATGTTGAAATCTTAATCTCAATTGATTAATAAATTAATTACAGAGGCAACACAATTCCAAGCACGTCCCTGTTCTTCTATTACTTCAAACTGAAATAAGAAAACAATACATAAAGAAATAAAAACTATAGAAACATAACTTGGATAGGCAGAGAGAAAATTATTCCAACACAGATCTACATGTTTGACAAACTGAGATCCAAATGGCCATGTAAAGTTTTGCTGAGTACAAAATTCAAAAACTATTTAAACTTTGTCTTGCAACTGTATTTTACTTCAAGGTGATTTTACATTGCAGACACTTCTACCAAGGAATAACATTCACCCTTTGGTACAATAAGACATCCTGGCATAAGCACTGAGTGTTCAGTCTATTCCAGTGACGGTACAGGTGGAAGAGCTACTAAAGTGCAGGTTAAACCTGTGAGAGTTTTCTCTGAAAAAAAATCATTCGCCAAGAGATTCTTGGAGGTAGAGATCAACGTCCGTGCAAAAAGCATTTGGTAGCTTGTTCGGCCAACGTTGAACCACAAATGAAAATGGTCTGGACGGCTACTGGCTTTTATGTAGGGTTGGAAATACCCAACAATGCTTCTGAGAGTAAATCTGTTCATTGGAAGGGGAAGGAACCCGTATGACTGAGTTTAATGCTTTGATTCACAGTAGTGGAGTGATGTGGTCATTCCTTCTGGAACATCTGTATGGTTTAACTGTGCATGCTGGGAGACCGGCTAGAATAGCACTGTAGCAGTCAAGACAGGCGATATCAACGGCCTGCATTATAATTCAATCACTCAGTGTGTGTTTACATTGGAAGTTTAATTTCTCTTTAATTCAGAATTAAAATTAAATCCAAAAAAAGTGGCTGGTTTATTCTGATTTTAAATCCGAATAGAATAATTCCGCGGTCATATATACACTCATTCCGCTTTAAATTAATTCCGGTCTTTCTGTGCATGCTCGTCCCTTGCCCGTCTGTCGCGATGATGCTTATATTCCGCGCTGGGCTTGTTTTCGAAAACAAAACAACATCGACATGATGTTGTCATGCTGCTGCTTCAAAAATAAAATCAAAACAAATCCAAAAAGGATGTTAATAATGTAGTCCTCTGTGTTGTTGCTAATCGAGTACATTTGTTTCCTTCCGGTAGACGTAAGTACGTAAAGACATCTGCCCCCTATTAAATCAGAACCGTTCCCAACTCCCAGACCTAAAACGGAATTGGATAAAGCCGAACAAAAGTGTTTTCCATGAACATCTCAATTCGGAATTACTATTTCCATGTAAACTCGAAGGAAAATAGTTTAATTCGGAATTATTTGATTTGGAATAATTAATTCCGAATTAAAAAACATCATGTAACCATGGCCACTGTCAGTACTCTGAAATTTATAACAGTTTTAACAGTGCATGGCAACAGAAATTGAAGTGTTTCAGTACTTGACTTCACTCAACATAAAAATGAATTAACGCTAGTTAATGATGCCACCATTATTGTTATCATTCTTTATAACAGGACAAAATGCACAGTCTTGCTGTATTATGCATATTAGACACCCTGCTTTTTAATGTCAGTTAAGTTTAGAAAAAAGGAAACAAAGATACATAGCCTACTGGAAACCAAAGAGGGGTTGAGGTGGAGCAGGCGGATATATTTATCCTCCTGGAAGCCAATATCACAGAAAAACTGTCAAGAAATCCCAGAAAACTTGAGGAGGCTAAACCTCCGTGGCAAGTTCATGCAAACTTCATTTAAGGAGCAATGGAGAGTATCCTAATTGGAAGCATCACAAACTGACACAGCGTGTGCACATTCCATGACAGGAGGTCTCTGCAGTGGATGATGGAAACTGCTCAGAACATCATCTGTAACCATCCACAGAGAATCAGTGATATCAGAGAGCTGAGGTGTCTGCACAGAGCTCCAACGATGCTGAAAGACAAACTCACCCCGGGCACAGACAGTTCAGCCTGCTTCCATCTCGCCTGCAACACACAACGATCCTGGTGTCATAGCAGCAGGAGAGGAAGCAGCTTCTGTCCCCAGGTTGTCAGACTTTACAGTAATATGTCGAACGTGATAACCTGTGTTCACAAAACTTTTGTTTTATTGAGAAAATCATTAAAGAGGCTAGGTCTTAAACCGTGTTATATAACCACTGGCATTATATGCATCCTTCAGCGAAAGTGCATGTATTCAACTTGTCTGTTGAAAATTAACTTCAGAGGACTGAACATGTACTAGGCTAGTTTACGAACAAGACAGCAAAACCAGGACTTATTAACCTTTTAGACTGCTATAATTTCCCTTGACCCACTTAAAGGCACAAGGAATTAGGAATGAGGAAGATTTGCAGCCCAAAGATTTCTGGGAGCATCATTCTTTAGAGCACAGTGAAGTGATCAGATTCTAAATATAACACTAACTGATCTCTGAATAGCACTATAAGGGGGAAGAACTGCACATTTTCACTTTGTTAACCTGGATTTGGCTTTTATCATTTAATATTAACGTTAAATTTAAGATCTGCTCTATGAATAAATATTTCTAAAAACGTTATTTACGTCAGAACATCTTAATTGCTTTCAAATTATGATGCTGATCTCAACTAAATGACAGAGAATCCTTAAGTAGTAATTGTAGTAAGGTGCTCAACAAATCTTTTGATACTTTCTGGATGACAAACTTTACAGCTTTAGTCATCATCAAAAAGGAATAATCGCCAGCTACTGTCAAGCTGTGACTATGGAAAGCTCTGCTCCCCAAAAGCCATTTGACTTTGATCCAAAGCCATGCTGACAAGAGGCTGATGTCAATATGTTGCAATTACTGAACGATTCACATTCTTAAACGACCTGAGGAGACAGCATGCCTGCATCGTAGAAGGTGGCTCTGTCTTTTTGTTTAAAGAAAAATAAGAGATTGAAAAAAGTAAAATAAAAAAAAAAAAAATAGAAGCGAGTCAACCAACACACACACACACACACAAAAACATGGAGATGAGCGTTTTTGATGAAACACAGTACCTTGTCCTTCGGGAGTCTCTCCAAGAGGATTGACTTCGACTTGAGTGGCGTCGACTTTCAGGAACAGATCATAGAGCCTCTTAATCTGATCTGCCGCCTGCAAGGCCCACAGATGACAGTAATTACCTGAGGTTTTGACACTGAACACTCAGCCCCGACAAGGCCGCTCAGCCTCGCTCACAAGCTACATGTAAAAAGGCAAATCACCCTCAACATCACGTCGTCTGAGCTCATTTTGCATCACTGCATATATCTCTGTGTGCAGAGAAAAGTTCCTTCACTATTTCCAAAAGCTGTGACAACTAGTAAAAATGACAAGGACTGAAACACACATTCGCACATTTTGATTCAACATTATTCCAGCGTACAGATAACATTTCAGGGGTTCAAACACAGCTTTTCTTTCAATAAATACAGTTTTGTTCCAAAACGACTTCAACTTGGGGAAAAAGAGAAATCTTCTTAACATACCAACTAATATGCAACTGTGCTTAAATAATTACATTACATCATAATTATTCCAATTAGAATTTAAATAGCTTCTAGTTAATATAAATCTGTATCGATTAAACTGGTTGTCAGTGAAAAGCAGCTTGAAAAGACTAGTCAGTGCAATGTCTTTTAAATTCACTTCAAAAGGTACTTTTCTTTCCGCATCTCTTGAAAGCATTATTGGCATGCAGACGTGCAATTTCTCCTGTTATCAAACAGCTTATTCCAAACAGAAAAGGTAATTTAGAAGAGTTTGAATTTTATCAAAATCAAACAGTCTAGCAGGTGACTCACAGCAGCTGAGGGAAAGCACACTAACAATGCAGATACGCCACTCCTTTTCTATTTCTCCCCTAGCCTGTTTGAAAATCAATGTCCATTCAGCATCTTACAAATGAAAGAATCACACACAATGGCATGCAAGCAACACCAACACATCTTCAACTCAAGTTTATTTTGCAGAGGCAGATTCATTTAGTTGATATATACGTATTCCATGAGTTACAATTTAGAGCTAATCTGATTTCTCATGCCATGGTGCCTGTGGAAAACAAAACCAATTAGTAATCTGGTGCCAAGAGACAAAGAGGTTTTGAGATCAACTATTCACACTTGCCTCTGGAAAACTAATAAAAGCCAAAGTACGGCTGGTTTGTAAATGAGCATGCATCTGTCATTCTATATGTGCCTGTGTATTGGATGTCTTTTTACCTCCTTTTAGGATTGGTACTTAGAGGCCTTAAATGCACCCATTACCTGTCTTTGCAGAGGTCCTTTGAAACCCAAATTAGCTGCCATGCAAAGAGCCTGGTCATCTCGCACACCTTCAAATATGTCTATGGCTTCCTGTAAGAACAGCAGAGGAAAATAAAGGGAAAAGACAAGCAAAAAGTCCATCAGCACTAAACATTTCCGCTTGAGCTTCAAAATCAACCCATCTATAGCCTTGCAAATGACACTGATATACAGCAACAAGATGGAGGCAAATGCCATGCTCCAAATGTACAGCTGCTATCCCTGACAAGCCTAGCTAAGCAAGTCTTTATGAAATTTAATTAATAGTAACATAAAACATGAAATGCTTCATTGTGTGCATCTAAATTTGTTCATGTTTTGCTCTGATGTTTTTATAGTCATGGAGACAGCACAATATATTTAACTGGACAAGCAGAAAATACACACAGAGCACTGCTTCCATCTGTACACTTCTCATAGCAGCGAGAAAGATTTTCAACAAAAGTCCAAAAACATTTCTGATGAAATGTTTTTGAAGGGGTGCCAATGAAACTGCCCATTTGGTATTGACCTCAAAACATTAAACCTCATGAAGTGAGGTGAGGAGAGCAGCCAGGAGACCATTGATCAGCTTGGTGGGAAACACAGAAGGAGAAACAAAAGGAGCAAGTGAACCAATGAAAGAAGGCGAGAAGACACATGTCAATCAACGGAGGATAAGAAATCAAAAACCGCAGCTCTGATCCAAAGCTACTCAATACAAGCTTAGTTAGACATATATGTTGAGATGAACAGACAGACCTACGCAGAGAAAGATGTACAGAGGGATAGAAAAACAGAGAGAGACGTATGCTAAGGCAGACAGACATAGGCAGGGAAGGACAGACAGGCCTGTGTGAGAATAAATAAATAAATAAATAAAGGCCAGAAACCCCATTTATTTAGGTCTATGTAGTTAACCTGAGTTGGACCTGCATTAAGAGGCCTGATCGATAAATAGAACATAGGCGTGTGTGTGTGTGTGAGAGAGAACTGCACGTCACTTTTAGAGACAGAGAGAAACATAGCTCCCCCTCCTTTAAAAATCAACATGTTTAGGTCTTGAATAAATGGTCGTGATTCAAATTCTGACATGCTTATCCAAATAATTTATTCCCAGTGAGCGCACAGCATCCTTTCTGAACACAGTGATGTAACTTTTACATGACCAGTGTTTACCATTTGTGATTCAGAGGATTTTTAAAATCCTTAACTTTATTTGTCATGAGCAGATGATTTACTGGGAAAAAACAGGCCCAGAGACTAACACTGCGAGTTCTTAGCTGATTTGACAGAAAATTAAATGGTACACTGAAACAAAGGTCAAATAAGGTGCAAGTAGACAAAAATACCTATGTTTTGATGTATAATTTATCTAGGTTGAGCTGAAGGTGTGGACATGAAAGACGTTTGAAACTGAATTTTTCAATTCATGCCACACTAGAGTGAGCAATGACATCACCGGAGTGGAGGTCAGGAAGAGGAAAATTCAGGAAAAATTATAAAACTTAAATCACAATTTCTCAAAAACCATAAATGTCAACAAAACAAGGCTTCATTATCTTGTAACTCAAACTGTCGTGACCTGAGAAAAGCTTACATGATATCTATAGCGCTCCAAAGGGGGCTGGGTTTCTGACTGATTTCTCGAGAATTCGGCCAAACCCTATTTATTTCAATGGGACTTTTCTTTTTCTTTTTTTTTTTGAAAATTTCATGAAACTCGTTCCATAAATCACTACCAAAAGTCATAGAACAGCAATTGTGATCAAGTCAGTCGCTTTGATGTATTTTTTGTTGGGTTTTTTCAAAACTGCGGACCATGAAAAGTACTGAAATTCTGGCAGAATTGAGAAAATAATAATAAGCAGAAGAATAAACCCAGGGAATAGTAATAAGGGAGAGCTCTGTGCTGTGCACTGGCACCCCTTAATAAACTTCTGTCAATGTTAAAGAAAGCACTTAAAGAAACGATAGATACACATTTTGAAAGAGTTTGATCACCAGATGATTTTAGTGTTGAAGGTGCCTGTGTGAGACCAGATATGTGTGACAGGGAGAGAAAGCTGCTTGGTGTTGTCCAAGTGCCTTCAGTGGCTTCTGGACTGGAAAGGTGCTAAATGCTATCTAAGTATGTTGTTCTTGTATTTTTGAAAGTTATTAAAACTTTCAACTGATATGCAGAGACTAGGAATAGCATACCTTAAAGATGAGTTCTGGGGTGCTGGCGGCCACCTCCTCGATGTCCATGCCTCCTTGGGGGCTTCCTACCATGACAGGACCGTTAAAGGAGCGATCCATCAGGATGGCAAAATAAGTCTCTCTGTTTATGTCCAGGGCCTCAGCAACCATCACCTGAACATGACACAGAAAGAGAATAATAAAGGGGTAAAAAAAAGAAACTTTACATTTGATCATATTCATATAATTTGTATAACATTTAAACAAAGCTCAACCATCAAACTAATAATCAGGCTCTACAGGCTGAGAGAATCTATGCATTACAGCTCTTGGGAATATTCACATAATATAAGGAATAAAGAAATGGAAGCAAGTAGAGAGGAATGATATGCTTGGACAAAAAGCAAAAAGAGAGGATGAAAAAACCTCCATGTTAAATGACATAGGCCCCATTTTCTTATCAAAATGTTGTTTTCTGCAGATTCTTTTAAGCTCCCTTTTCCTCTGGCTTGCTTCCTTCATATTAAACATATTATTTTCTACGAATCTTGTTCTTTCTTTTTTTTTCCCCCACCTTTTTTTCTTAGTTTTGCCTCCTTCACTTGTGTTTTCAAGCCATCTTCTAAACTCTCTGCCTCATCTTCCCATTTCATCTCTTCTCATCCCCCTATCAGTGCCAGGACAGTAAATCCATGTGGACACAGAGCTGTTGGCCCTTTCTGTGGTGTGTCCTGTTCTGAGACGCAGTGCAAATGGAGAGTGGATGTGAGTCGATCTAAAAGACCTAAATCGGACTACGCCGTTACTATGCTCCAGACCTGACAAAAGCAGCTACTCTCTGCAGGATGAGAAGCTCGGTTACAGGCATATGTCCAGTTAAAACCAAATCACTCTTCTCATTCAACTAAGGCAATTAATTTTGTCCAGCTGATATTATTGTTTGTTTGCTGGAGAGCTTGTTAAATTGCATTTTGCTATTGGCGCTCTCTATTTCACCTATTTTATTCCACCTAAACTCTGCAGCAGGAGTGGGCGCAGGCACTGGATGGAGGTGGAGGGGGTAGCAAGGGCAAACAGATGAAAGAAAGACAAAGAAGAGGAGTGCAGGAGGCACACACAAGCCACAGAAATAGCAGGCTTCATCACCTGGAAATGTCTGTTTTCAGGAGGTACTGCATGCAGCATGTGAGCAGAGAAAATTATATTCCTGCCAGTTAGTGGCACACAGAAACAGTTGTTTACCAAACACTTTAAATTCACACTGGGCCTGGCTCAATTTATGCAATGAGCCGTAGCACAGTAAACAACATCAGCCAGATATTATTAAATGTACAGAAATAAAATAATAATAAAAAAAAAGGACTGTTTTCACAGACATTAGTTTTGCAGAACAGCATTACTGGACTAAGGAGTGCTTTGAAATAAGGTCAGGAAAGAGGAAAGTACATTTTCTTTTGCCTCTGGCTCACCGTTTTCACTTTGACTCCATCTTTAGGTGTCTGTTTAGTAATCAGGTTGAAACCGAGCATCTTATTAGCCAGCTCACCAACCACTGCAGGGCTGAAGGGAAGAGGGTACATTTCAAACAATATGACATTTTGTGAATTAAAAAAGTATTTTTTAAATAAAGGTTATTCAAAAACTTGCATCACATTCTAAATGAAAAGCATGAAAAGCAGATAAACCTGATCTGGATCTGATGAATCTTCCTACACCTCTCAACAGCTTTGTTCATACGACTCATCCCTTTCTGAGCGTGACTGTAACACATTCAGATGTGTGCGCAGTTTTGGGGGACACTTTGATACACATTGTTGAGCATGAATCTCTACTCTCACACTCTCAAAGCGCCCCATATGCTTGAGTCACGTCTGTAGGGCTGCTCTGGTTTTGAACGAGAATACAAATGAAGCTGGGAGTTGCACTAGTCCTTTGATAGATGAGGAAGGGATGAACTGCACACTTATGTCAATGTCTGGGGAAGATGAACTTTAGTGTATTTCATTTTGAAAAAAGTTTGCGGCCGGTTGAAACTAGGTAGGGAGATGGTGTTAAATGTCTGTGACAACTGTCGTGAATTTTCATGTGTAGTAGGTGTTGGGCACATTTACTAAAAATACAACAATGGTGTAGCAAGTTGAAGATCGGTAGAGGAGAAATGGGGTGGTACCAGAGTCGAGAAAAGGGTTTTAAAATAGTTTTCTTTCTTTTTTGTAAAATGCAATATTTGAGAGCGAGTGCTCATTAGAGGAATATATCCAGAACATTTTGTAAAAGAAAAATATATATATAAAAAAAGGGCCCCAGCAGTTGCACACATCCTAATCGAACATAGGAAAATATTTTTATACAATGCCTAATACTCCCAAATACTTGCTTGCAATGAAATTATTTTATAACACCGTATTAAGAGCTCTTTTTTCCCCAAACATGAGACACTTGAAGAAAGGGAACAAAAATCAAAAAAAAAAAAAAAAAACAGAAAAAACTTTTTTTTTGCAGCACAAGAAATCCTGACTGCGTATTTTTGGTTCAGGAGCATCTTGAGAGAGCTCCTTTGAGCCTCAAGCTGAAAAGCAATAGTTACAGGGGAAAATAACACAAGTCCTTCTCACACAGCAAAACACAGCTTGAAATGCACATAGGGGAACACTTACTCCTTAGTTAAATGCACTCCACCTTTAAGGCCACTGTCAAACACACCCTTGCCTCTGCCACCAGCCAGAATCTGAGCCTTCAGCACAATTTCCTTGGCCTCTGAAAGGCAAGAGACAGAGAAAGGAAATTAAGGGAAAGAAAGTCAGGGAAACATTATAGAGGCCACTTAAGATATAGCCTCAGCACCTGATACCCCCCCTTGAGTGTGCCACTTATTTATCCACCTGAATGAAGCAGAGATAAAAAGGAAAACTAAGGGTTGCATTTGTATTATTATAAAATTTTTTTTTTCCTGAAAAAAGAAATAATAAAATGAAATAAATCACGTTAATATAAAATGTTTAATTCTGCGCAGGGCTGCTGTCCACAAATAAAGTTCCTGAGATGACAAGGATTAGCATTCAAACAACGCTTGACTGAAGCTGATGTTTCCCTTTTCAGAACTTAATAAAAAATGACATGACTGAACTGAACTAAACTGAACTGAACTAAAATGAACTAAACTGAACTGAACTATTTAGCAATGAACAGGACACTAAAATGTATGGGTACCATAGTCTCTATGGATATCCATAGAAATCTATGCAATGTCACTGTCAGATAAACAATGAGATAACATTCAAGCATTATCCAAACTGACATAGCCATACAAGTACATTAACAGTTTAAAATAAAGGTATAAGGAGGAGGGAAGGAGAGAGAGAACGAGAAGGGACTGGCAAGTGTGGTGTGGGATGGATGCTGCAGCAATGCAAAGTGCAGTTCACGGTTTTTGTAGATGTGTGGAGGGGTTGTCTGGGGGGGGTAGTGAGGGGGTAAAGTGGTCATAAAGTAACCTCACTGCCTGTGGGGCCAGTCTGCTGATCCTGGCCCAAATGGACCTGTATCGTCTCCCTGAGGGCACCAGGTGAAACAAGTGCAGGGTGTGCTGGGTCCCGCAGGATGTTGTGCACTAGAAAGAGGGGTGATCTCTGGGAGACTTGGTCCCCATGATTCCCCACCCCGTTTTCACCACTCTCCGGAGCACCTGTCGTTCAGTCACACAGACCTTAAGCACCCATTTTGTAAAGTAAGAGCAAAAAAAAAAAAAGGAAAAGTCACAGGGTAACTCAATTCTATAAAATCATCTAACGCAAATGTCAACAAAACGTCCATGGTAATCCTATCCAACAGTGATATCATTGTGTTCCAAAGTCCAATAATAACCTAATACTTCCATTCCACAACAACAGAGGAACTGTCTGCATAAACAGTTACTCTGGCCAACTTCTTTAGAACTGCAATTTAGAATAAATGCAAGCTGAAGTGGGACAATGCACAGCCGCTTACATTCTTGAAAGCTTCCATATAATATTCCCTCAATCATGCAACCAGTCATGGTTAAGAAGATAACCTTTGCCATCAGAGCCACTGTGCAAGAATTTACACATCAGAAGGAGGCCCCTCAGCCTCCTTCTGATGCAGCACCCTGCCTGCAAGCTCCTTCATTCAAATGAAGCAAGGACACTTGATAAAAGATGGTCTCTGACGAGGTAATGATTATCTAGGTGGGCGAGTTCAACCACTGACAGGTCGCTGCCATCAGAGTGGGAAGTAGGTGGTAGAAAGAGAGGAACGGAATGATCTGTAATGGTCACAAAGACACCTCGTCCTTGTTGCTGTAGACAAGCCCCTCTGTTGATTTGGAGAGGGGAGGGGGGGCACAGCAAAGACTGTCTTGGAGCTGGTGAGCCAAGAGAGCCTAAAAATGTTGAATGAGCTCAACCCTGTAGAATTTTGAAGAGAGAAGAGAAAATATCCTCTGACAGAGTGACAGAGATTAAACCTACACTGCATTAGCAAGGTCCACTCTGTGTGGAGAATTAGGGGGAGAAAGAGGAGACGAAAGGTGTTCTCATGTGTAAAGGGATTGGAGGGGAGTTATAAAAAGTATAATTATGCAGAATGAGTAAGGTATCCTTTGGGAGAGTGACAGCATAGAATAATAATAATAATAAAAGCAGTGGTAGAACAATGACAGGGACACTACAGCGCTGCATTGTGTTGCCAAGATTTTGAAGCAAGACATATTGAATGTAGCAGAAAGGCGTGTCTGTGTTAAGGGAGGTAATGGGGTGAGAACCAGACACGTGTTAATTCCTGCTGCACTGGTGTTTGATGGCAAACTTGCTTATCATGTGGCTCAGATAGAGATACTGAAACAATATCAGCAATTCTAAAAGAGTACTGCAAAAGCAATGTGCTTATAACAACAGGAAACTTTATAAAAAAGGTAAAAAAAAAAAAAAAAAAAAAGAAAAGGAAAAGAAAAATACAAGATATATGATAAAACATGCATACCAATTCTTAAACACACCTGGAAATTTGAACAGTCTGGTTACGACTGAAACACTGGTCTCAGTTGAAATGCTCGGATAATGATGATCACAGTGAACACAGTGCATGGTAAAGAGCAAGGTGAAAGGTGATCATTATCTGGTAGTATGACAGACATGAGATGGCCTATAACGCTCAGACAAAGGTTGGTCCATAATGAGCATGGAGCAGAGTGAGCAGTGACTGGAAAAAGAGCAGTAGTATGTAAAAATCAGAAACAAGACTTGCTTTTATGTTCAGCCCCAGACATTGCAAAGTACAAGAGGACAGAAGGTCACATGGCTGAATTTAATCAGTAAAGGCACCAGTGAGCGCTGCTGAAGAGTCAGAGCTTAGGGTGTTCATGCAGTGGAAAAATGCAATATTAAATCTGTAAACTAAGAGGTCAGGCTAATGAGGGGTGATGCAGATGCGTGTTTTCCATCAGACAGCTATATATTGTACATCCTGTGCTACATACTTCATTAAATATTTGTTTTCATTGCTGAGTGCTGAATGCACAGAGCATAAATGTCCTAAATAAGTAAATAATTTCTTTACCTGGTGCAGCCACAGTAATTACAAACATCTCTAACAGAAAAAGCTCTGGTTATTATCTGAATGAGAGCCCTTTTCTTGGAGGGAGGGAGACGGTGTTGTATAATCAGTTCTCTACTTCCATTTGTGTCATACATGGTTCACTGTGAAAATGAAGAACAAGATTCTCATCTCCATTTATCTTCCATTTCTTGGGGATACAGAGGAGAAGATTAAACATCGTAACATCGCCAGTCACATCACATGCATTCTGAGTAACGCTGTCATCATCCTCGGGCCTTACTAATTTTCCAGTAATGAGCGCAAATCAACTCGCAGTCTGCTCGTCTATGACAGCAGCTGGCACGGAGGATGTCGCTCCAACAGTAAGTCTCTCTTTCACCCTGTTCGTCCAGTGCGTTGTTGAAAGGCTCATTCTCTTCCCCTGTCTCTCATGCCATGTAGCTCATGGGCAGCCAGCAGCACAGTTAGCTTTGGTCTGATGGTTAATTAAGCCTTCGAGGCTTTGCCATGAGGGGGATGCTGGCTGGTAAGGGGCAAATGTAGGGTGTGCGCCAATCTGGAGACAGGAATATAAAGTTACCATCTGTGAGGAGAGACAAAACGATCAGGGTGGGCTCCCCCCATGTTCATGCAAGCTCCAATGGAACTAATATGTGGATAAATGAGGAAGACTAATCAAACTCCTGAGAGAAATGGGCAAACAAACAAAGGGAGACTGTGCACATTTTCATGGATAAATGCCGTTTACACCAATCATAAGTAGCAACTTTCAGCCTCCAGCATCAGTGCTCATCATGACAGGAAGCGTCCTCACTATAAACCAGGTGCGAGTTGATTAGTGTCCACCTGGTTGACAGCAGTCATTCTAAAAAAAAAAAAAGCATGATTAATGGAAGCACTGTAGGTGTAATTACATTATTTTCTCTATTATTATTGGTTTAAAAAGTTCTGTACATATGACGACAAGCATCAAGTTAAATTTGATTCCATTTTGTAGTGCAAACCACATCTTCAGTTATGATGTCAAACGCACCTGGATAGTTTAAAGATTTCGATTCACTTTGCTCTAAGGCAGGGGTGGGAAACTCCAGACCTGGAGGGCTGGTGTAAGTGTTAGAAGTTTCCCTGCTTCAGCACACCTGATTCACATGAAGGGCTCATTAACAGTCTTGTGCAGAGCTGGATGACAAGCTGATGGTGATCCATTCATTTGAATCAGGTGTGTTGTGGCAGGAAAACATCTAAGACATGCAGGACAGCGGCCCTGGAGGATTGGAGTTGCCCACCCCTGCTCTAAGGCTTTAGGTGGTATAATTATCAAAGGAAATCAAAATCAATAACACACTGCAACAGATAGTAACAATGCATGACAGTAATAACGTGAAAAACCAAATTGTATGAGCATTAAACTGAATTTATGCACCTTGTTTTCTATTTGCTTCTGTATGTATTTTAGATGACTAAACTGGGTAAACAATTACTTCGGCAAAAGAATCAGTGAAAAAATCTCACCAACACATCCGGTCAAATTCTACAGAAGCGTGCTTAGGGCCCAGTACACGGAGCGGGTCACACTTAATAATAATCCTGCTTGTGTGGTTTCATTTAACCAGAGCTGTAAAGCTGATATGTTGGAAAAGTTCAGCATTCCATAAACTTTTACCATTTCCAATTCTATCAGACTGTGAAAAGGTCAGACAGAAAATGGCTCTATCTATGCAGCGATCGGAGGTGAACCAAAAAAAAAAAAAAAGGAGGGGAAATAAAACAGTTTTGCATTTACTTTGACATATATCAACCTTAATATTTTTAAACCAAAATGTTTCTTGTTTTGTTTCTTGTTCAGTTGAGGCTAAAAGGTCAGTCAACATGGATAATTGACCACCCGCTTCAATGCATAACAACAGACAAACAGATTTGGACAGGGGAAAAAAAGTCAAGAAACTTTGAATACCTTAACTAAATAAATCACTGCTATCACATCCTGTTGTCCAGTTAAACCCACTGCCCCGTACCTTTATCATTACCATCCACAGTAACGATGCTGTCTTAGTCCTACTTAAAGAGAGAGAATGTCAGAGTCCCAGACGGAAAGTGGCACCTCTTTGTGACACCTCCTTCACTCACTGCTTGTGTGACAGCTAAGTCCTCATTAGTGGAGAAGTCCACCTGGCTTTCCGACAAAGAGCACACTTCTAATGACAACCTGAAATGGTCCAGGTCTCAGAGAAAGAGCCACAGTTCAGACCCAGGACTGAAAGTTTTTCAATGCAACCAGAGGGGTGATGGTACTGATAATGGTGTTGTGGATGATGGATGCTAAATGACCACAGGAATATCTTCAGGGACAATAATTTGTGTAAGGGCGAAGCCTGTGCAAAGATGTGCGCTATCAAGCTACACTGTGAAAAATACAAACTAATTGTAAACAATGTCACCACAAAAATAGAACCACAAGTCCACAAGTCAGTCCATTATGGACTGAACAGATTTCATCACTTATATATATATACTGTATATAAGTAAATAAATAAAAGTACCAACAGCAACTGCAGCAGGGCTATAGTTGCGATGCAATTTCCATGGATGACTAACGAAGTGTGCCTAATGGTTGAGGCTTTATTTAACATAGTGCAAGGTGCTCATGGTATTTCTATATCTTCTTCAACTCAATTCTTACTTCAAACTTCAAAAGGCAACATTCTGACTTCTACGGGCACATTAGCATCATCCTAATACGATGGAAGGGGTGTGTAAGGAATAATCTTAAGTCTCACCTCCAACATGAATAGGTGAGGGTGTGTAATGAGGAGGAGAAATCACTAAGCTGCTTACAGAAATCAGCTCTTTGAGAGACAGGCTGCTTTGCCATGCAAAGCCTATTTACAGCTGTTAAGACAATTTCAGCTGTTTTCCTTCTCACAATACAGGACCTGAGCCTGTTAATGTGAGGGATAACAACAGGTCTGTGGAGAGGTCAGTGTATGTGTGTCTGGGCAGACTTTCTGCTCTCTGTTTGATACCTCTCTGTTTGCAGATTCTCAGAAAAGTCTATGTGTATGTGTTTGTGCAGTTATTCAGCCTGCGGGGGATTTCAGCTTTGCCTGAAGGTTGACGAGGCTCTGAGCCTGTGTTAATAATCTTTTGTTTCACGCCAGCTTCTCACCTACTCTCTCCTCACTGTGCGCTATGCATGCCATCTTAGCAGGTAGTGCAGGCAGAAAAACTGCAGGCAGCATTCGTCTTCCTGCGTGACATGTGAGCTCTATGGAGGGATGTGAGTTGTCCTGTCCATCAACAGAAGCCTTGCGGGGAGGGAGGAGGTGAGGCAGAGATGCACAGCACTTACCCCGCCTAGCACGCTGCACTTATTTATCTCCTGCAAAGAGATCAAAGTGGCAAATGAGCACTATGTTTATTTAATAGGACAGCTGGGCACAACTTGAAAGGTGCTAAGCAACACAGACAAAGATAGGGGGAGCTGAAGCATGAGGTGGAAAGATAGAGGAGCTAAACAAAACGAAGGAAAGAAAGAAGGACATAGACTACGTAAAAAATAAGAACAAACAGGAATAAACAGAGAAAAAAAAAGGCCAGAGTAAGTGGGATAAAAAATGGCAATGTTGTTTTCATATGACATTACCAGTTAATAGCTATGTAAATGAACTTCAACCCATTTAAGAGGAGGTTATTAGCATAATACGTGTTTCAAACTCTGGCCACATAAATAGCGGCACAATGGCTAATGGTAGTAAATTTGTCAAGTGAATTTCTCTTAGAGCGCACACAACAGATGTATAAGCTTCAATAATAACAGTCAAATATTCCACACATTTTAATGTGCAGGGTTTTGCTTTCAGCTATGTTACTTCAACAGACACAAAATGTCAGCGGTGTAAAAGAAAGTCGTCTCACTGTCAGGGGAAGCCAAAGGCTCCGGACATGAACCAGTCAGAGCCGATCATACATTTATCACAAAGGGCTCATGTCTTGAAACACAACGTTGCCAGGAAAGTGCTACTTAAACACTCAGCCTTGCACATTGTTTCTGCTCGACTTTCAACTTGAAAATTAACATCCCCGAACACATTTTCTCTTCCACAACCATGTCATCCCCAGGAGGCAGAGTGTTTACGTGGAAAACACTTGAACAAGACGGAGAACAAGGTAGTAATCTCTTGCAAAATTCAAAGGCCACATAATCTTGAAAGAACTTGATGTAAGATCGGTTGGCTGGACAGATGAACAGCTGGTTGAACATCGTGGGTCTATTAGACCAATGAGAGGAGGAACTGCAATGGACCACAGGTGACATGCAGTAGCCTGCCCTAGTTTAGACAAAGACCTATAGTTCACTGAACACTACTCAACACTAACTACTACTGTCAGCAATTTTCACCAGTCTCCATCTCATTTTCTGAAAGGTGAAGATGAAAGTGATCTTAAAAGATGCTTGAAATGTTGAAATGCACAAGGCAGCTTTAGTGGGGAAAATGTGCAAGAAGTGAGGGGGTGAAGCACAGTGAAGACAGTTCTGGCCATGCTCCATGCTTTAACTTTGTTTGACAGTAAGATATATTTGTTTTTCCCACACAGAAAATGAATTTGACCACATGCTGTGAGTTTATTTATTTTTTGTATTTTTATTTCCCTCCTCTTTCAAACTGCTACAGCGTGGATCTGCCCCAACATTTGCAAATGGTGAGAGGATCTGTATAACAAAAAAAAAAAAAAAGGGAGCAAAGTATAATAAAAGTCAGAGTCGAAAGATGGGGGTAAACACTGTTCCAAATCTGAGAAGGTAATCCCAAAAAAAAAGAAAAAAAAAAAAGAAATACTGATGGCAAAAAAGGAGATAAAAATTCTCTACATTGCTTCTTACAAATTCACTGCTCAATGAAGCACATAATGGTCTTAATAAAACATGTAATTCAGCATTAAGAAGATAATGGCTCCATCATTGGGTAAGTGATACGACACCATTATATAAGAATTGAGCCATGAATGACGCTAATGTGCCACAGAGACACATCAATAATCTACAGATCAGAGAGACTAGTTAAGTATTACATTCAACTAAACTGCACAGTTTTTACCCAAATACAAAATAATCATATAAATAAAATTAAGATAAAAAAAACAAATTCATCAATTTATAAAGTTACTTAGGGAACATGCTGTAAATCAAGAACCGCAGAACTATTACATTAAAAACAGCTGTTTCGTGTGCAACATAAAACCTTCTGGTTGGTATTTGCTTCAATGCACCTTATTCTTAATAAATGCAAAACAAGTTTTCTCCCGTCATTTGTCTGAACTACAGACTGAGCAAGCTTAGAACCAGCACACTGGAACACATAACATATCAACTCATGTGAGGAAGCTTTAATAAAAGCAGCCCGTATCTGTACCCCTCCTCCACTTTGCTGGGGCCATCATTTCATCTGCCCATAAAACTTTTGAAACATCCGTCTTTAGGCACTTCATGGCCTGATTTTATGCTTCAGACCCTGCCTTGTCCAGAGGTAGAAGGGATGATGGTTGCACTGGCAGATAATGTTTCATGCGTGAATGAAGTCCTTCAAACTATTTGTGTAATGCCCTCGTCGAGCAATTTTGTGGAAAATGTTACAGTAGAATGTTAGGTATGTAAGACACGGTTTGTTGGGCAGCAATACGAGCAGTTAAGAGGTGCAAATGCTTCTGAGAAGTGCCTTTTGCTTTGTTTGGGCCTTTTGGTTTGTTTATTTTGTTTGTTTTGTTTTTGTCAAACTAAAAATATAGCTGAAATTATTTTTTCCTAATATTCTCATAATTGTATAAAGGCACAACTGTATTTATCTGCTTTTTAATACAATGCACACTTAGCATTTGACACTTTGTGTTCAGTGCATTATCCTCGTATTCATTTTAAAGTTTGGGCAAATTTCCATATTCATGAACTAAGTGAATAGAATGATGCAAATATACAAAAGAATTTCAAGGAAATAGACTTTTTTTCTTTCCCCAATGCTAATACACTGCTACTCCATAAATTAACATTTTTCAGGAGTTAAAAACTGAATTAATAATTAGAAAACAAACATTTGCCAAATTTTGGACCTGTTTCGAAATAAACTGACTTCGTATAGGTCTATAGAGAATCTTATGAACTCATTAAGCCTATATGCTTTTATTTTTTGCTTTTTAATGCTTTCTTTTTCTGCAAAGCTTTTAATGTTTTATGTACAGCACTTTGAATTGTTTTGTACATAAAATGTGCTAAACGTTGGGCCACAGGCCATGAGTTACAGAGACCGCATGGTTTTGTGAAACAAAGGACCACTGAAATGACTGCAACCCCCAACATGCTACCTGCATCTGTTTATGTGGTCATTATATTCAGTCATCTGTGTGCTTTCCTCTCTCTCTCTCTTACATCCTCTCTCTGTCCTGTCTCCCCTCTTTTTTCTTTCTTTCTTTCTTTACCTGACTGGCCTTCGGCAGGAAGGTCCCCCCATGTGATCCAGGTCCTGCTCAAGGTTTCTTCCTCTTGCCACTGTTTGGCTTAAAGGTTTTTTTCTCCGACTGTGGGAGTTTTTACCTGCCATTATCCTTGTTTAGGATTCAATATTATACTTTTAGTTAATGATATTTGCTCGGGGGTCATGCTCTGGGTCTCTGTAAAGCGCCTAGAGACAATTGAGATTGTAACAAACGCTATACAAATAAAATTGAATTGAAGTGACATTTTCAGGACTTAACAAGACACTTTAAGAAATGTTGTTTGGAACTATCACCTTAACAAATCCAAAGCTCTTATTCACACTCCAAAGACAAAAGCTCTGTTAATGAGAACAGGACTTAAGAAGTTGAAATTGTGGCTGGAATAAACATGTGGAAGCTGAATAATTCTACTCTGAGCTGGGTCTGTGACGTATCGATACCCTCCAAAACTTCAGTCATATATTTTCAGACCTGGGCAGATTTTATTTTTAAACCTAGTTTTATTCATTATACATGTACTGATACTGTAAGAAATAGGGATGCATGTTAACTGTTTTTTAAAACCAATACCGATAACCAATCAATCAATAATAATCAATATTCTGAACAAAATAAAAAATAGTTTTGACTCTTTAAATGAACACATTTATTTTTTCCAAAGAAAACCTACTGACAAGCCTCTCAAACATTTTCCTAAAGCTATCAAACAAACCTATTTGATATCTCACATCAACTTAAATAAGGTGCATTACTGACTGATATAAAAAATAAACGCTACTTGAAATGATGGAAATACATGCATCAAAATTACAAACTGAAAAAGATTTACGTTTAAAGGATTTTGGCTTGTGGTTCTATTTAAATTAATACTTTTAATTAAAGTAAATGAGGTTCAGTAGTTTTTTTTTTGTTTTTTTTTTATCTCATAGAAGTTTTAGATGAGAGAGATGAGAGAGAGAGGAGGGGAGAGGAGAGGAGAGACTTGCTGCTGGCTTGCTCACGTTAGCTCACGTTAGTGCAATTTCAAAACTCCATGGAAGCGATGGTTATGTTTTAGGTGGCTGATCAGATTTAAGGTATTAAAGCTTGTGCTTGTGCTTCCCTCCTCGTGGAATTCGCTTGGCGCATTCGTCACAAATAATCAGCCAACTATACTCTTCTGAAACTTTAACAAAGTTCCATACAATCGCCGCCATGTTTGTTGTGATCAGTACGCTGCAGCTGCAGCCTGCAGCTGCATTCAAGGTGTAACGTAAATTCCCAAGTTCTCTTGTTTGCAAGTCATTCTTTCAGCCTGTAACATGTTGGGAAATACTGCGAATATCAATTTAAGTCAGCAACTACCAAAATTATGACCGAGTTAACAAGTTGCTTTCTGGCAAGAGGGGGTATTCTTGATTTTCCTTATTGAGAAATTGTTTTTCTGATTATGCCGACGTAACTTGAACACAACATTTACTGCCGGTCATTCAAGGCTCAGAGGGAGCGAGGCACTGCCGTGTTGACAAAAATATATATGTTATCGCGGCTATTTGTCATGATATCGGACTTATCGTAATGACGTCATAATTTCCTGTTATCGACCCGATAGTTATTGGCCCGATACTTATCGTGCACCCCTAGTAAGAACTAATAAATGCCACCTGGACCTAATAAGCTGCACCAGATTTCAAATGAAAGGCAATGTTTTTACTTTATTTGAAGTTTGACTGACTTTTAAATGTTGTCCTTTATTTTCAGACTTTTCTCCTGAAGTTCTGGCTGGACTGTTAGTGTCATCTACTGCTCCTCTTGATAAACCACAATAATGGCATAATAGTGGCAAATTGAACAAAGGAAAACAATTTCAATTGACTCTAATTAATTAGCAAAATTCCTGTAAAATGGATGTTCTGTTTCATTTGGAGAGAAACCCAACGATTGCTACTAAAACAAACATGACAGGAATACACTTTGTGCCAGTGCTGTGAGAAAAGATGCTGCCTTCTTGGCTGACAGTGAAATTAATTTATAGATCGCAGGCCAAAGGCATATAGAACAATACAGGGGATCTGAGCTGCCACAGAGAACAACCCAATTAAATGAGCACATTAAAAAAAAAACAGGTATTGTAAAGTATTCACGTCACAATCGTCACTCACTTGAAGACCTGGAGTACCAAACAGAGACCTTCTATTCTCACAAGAAGAAAATAACTGCATGTAGAAAAGCCAGCAAAATGTTTCATGTTTTCAACTTAGGAACAAATGTTTGCTTCACGAAGCAATCTTTGACAGTTAATGAGGGCAGCACACACTATGACTGCAGCACAATTTAAAAGTACTGAAAACTGCAATAATAAAGAAGACCCCGCCACCCTTATGTACCAGATACAAGATGTGCATGCGCACAAGTATATTTTGCTCACATTCATCACACAGGCTCAGCATGACTTTATCATAACACTGCAAAGCTATGAATTTCTCCAATATCTTTTTTTTTAAATAAGTTATTTCTGTGGGACGCAGAAGGTATGGCAGGCATGAAGGGATCTGTAGCAAAGAGGGAGAGAGGAAATATGGTTTGATGTAGAATTCAGACTGAAAATCCATCTAGATTAGCTCACCAGATGAATCTGTCAAGCAGGTGGTACCACAGAAAGAAGACTGCTGTCATATTACGATAGTTTTTTTTTTTAGTTTTTAATCTACAGATCATACAGATATGTGATCTTGTACATTTTCATGCATGTACAAACCAATGAAAATCAGCAAAATCTGTCAAAATGTGTAGTTATTAGTGGAGTTGCTCAGAGTTTTGAAACCTGCTACTGAGTAACAATGTTTTTGTGAAAAAAAACTAAAATTGCATTAAGTTCAAGGTTCTGATAAAGAAGAGAACACTAACAAATGATTACTGGCAGGACTAAACATTACAACATCATGCTTAAATATAATCAAGTTTATATCCTAGACTATACGTGCATGTTGTGTTCTGTATATGCTAGAAAACACATAAAGCTAAAATTTTACATTGTGGTTAAGTATTCCACTTTGTCACTGCAGTCTAGAAAACATCAGCGTCTTATGTCTAACAAACCAAAATAACTCAATTGGATTCATCCCATCAACATGCAGAAAGATTAACTTGTCAGGATGGATGCCCTGAAAGCTAATTGAGAAATTAAAAAAAAGAAAAATCAATGTGTGTAATCAAAACTCATCAAGTTTGTGACTTGTGAACAAGTTAATCAGGCGTAATCTCTCCAAACTCCTTCAAAGTTAGTTTTTTGTAATCATTGCAATTTTAAAGTTAATAACTGCCCTTGACTGAATATAATTTATATCAGAAAGTCATGTCAATAACTTTTTATTTATTTAAATGAAAGTCAAACTACATCATGTGCAGCACTGAATAAATAAGATTTTCTTCCCATAAATAAGTACATTCTTCAAACATCATCAGCCAGTTACACGGGTACTCATGTTTTTGATGTGAACATTTCTCTGTGCAGTGCAGTTACGGTCAAAAACCTCTACTTTGGTCTCGTCAGTCCAAAAGATATCATTCCAGAAGTCCTGTGGTTTGTTCCAATAAAGCTGAGCTGCAATTGTCTTTTAAGCAAGAATAGACTCATGTCGTTTGGTTGTTCTGGCTTCTGAATACATTTCACCTTTCATTCAAAAGGCCTTGATGGTTCAGACTGACTGCTGAGGACTTTCAGGTTTGCCAGCTGTTGAAATAACATGCAGTTGCATGCAGACTTGCAATCCAACAATCAAACACAAAGATGGCATCATTTCAGCTTTGCTTTGCTTCAGTCTTTGGAACATCTATCAGCCAAAGGAATGGTTCTTCTAAACATTTCTGCATCTTAGGACTAAAAATGGCATTTTCCAAGTGTAATATTTGCAACAAAATACCAACAAATTGCAAAACTGAAATTAAAAGCTGATAAATCATGATAGTTTCATATACAAAAAATGTTAAGGTCACAGATGCCTGTTACCATAGCAACTCACTGTCACCGCTGTCTGCTGAAAGAAGAAGGTGAGAAAAGAAGTCCACATGCCTTCTATTCAAGGTTCCTGGGATAAGACAACCACCGCCCGAAACAAGTTAACTTGCCCTTACTTGTGCCCTTACTGTCAACTCTGAAAGATAGTGTTAAAAAATACATTTTTAAGAGGAAAAATGTGAAAACACCAACAATGGACTTGCTGAAAAGTCATGCAATTTCATAAGTCAGCCTGTCAGACATGCAGAGACATCCAGAGATTGTGAGCTGTGCTGCATACAGCTCAGGAAATAAAACAGAAAAGAAGGATTCAAAGTGGTCAGCAGGAGGAATTCAATATCAAAAAAGACAAAGAAAGCAGTTGGCTGTCAAGACCACAGCAAAATGGTCTCTTCAGTTCAAAAACTATCAGCATCATAAATGGAAGACGTGATGCAACATAGTGGCAGACACTACCTTCTCCCAACTGGAAGCAAAACAACAGAATGACTAAATAATTCAACTTCAGCATTTTATAGGATGCTTTGTTCTAGGTTCAATTAAATAAAGAGTTTAAATATTCAGTATCGAGAGGTCTGCGCAATCTGTCCAGTAAAAAAGGCTTCCACTATGAAAAATGTAGGAAGAGTGAATATTACAGTGATCGAACATCATTATACCACAATAGATTTCACATCAGAAAAAGGCTTTTTGCTGTTACATTACATTTCAAAGTATCATCTGAAAACAATTGAATAGTTTTTGTATTTACATTTTATGCAGTGTCTCAACTTTTTGAGATACAGTACAGTATAACAGTGCAACTAAAACTTATCCACCGTGTGCAAGGGTAGCATCACTTTGCATATGATGATTATATATTCTGCCACATACAACTACAACATTAACAACATACTTATATAACGCCTTTCTATAACGACTGGGAATCACTCAAAGTACTGAAGTACAGAAATCTCATGATGGTTAAACTCTTTTGAAAATCTGTATCTATTGTTTCTTTAAATGCTTACTTTAACACTGACACATTGATTAGATCAATGATTATTTATTAGACCCAATTATTCCTCTAATTACTCCTACTATTCCTATAATGACTTCTATAAATTAAATTAGATTCTCGTTAATGTACATGTAGCCTCTGCAGCATTTAGGATTACCAATTAGCCTAAACAGCATGTTTCTGGACTGTGGGGGAACTGTGGGGTACCAGGAAGAAATCCACACAGACACAGCCAGAACATGTAAACTCCACATGGAAAGGCTCAGATGAACCAAGATCCAGCTCAACCTTCTGTCTGACTGTCATATAGAACACAGGAGGAGAACAGGAGGAGCAACTGCAGCAGAAACCAGCTTTGAAGTTAACCTCTTATTAGAGGAGCATGATATCCAAATGCTCTGCCACCATTTCTAGACCTACAGACTCCAGGAACAGCAAATTTACCAGCATTTAGGGAGGGGAATGTTCTGTGAGGACAGTATAGAGCTATGAGATCTTTAAAATACACTGGAGCTTTATTGTTCAAGGTTTGTATGTAAGAAGTAATATTCTGAATTAAATTCTAGGTTTAACACGAAGCCATTGTAATAAAGCAAAAACTGGTGAGATGTGATCTCTGTTCCTAGTTCTAGTCAGTACTCATACTGCAGCATTCTGGACCAGCTGGAGGTTTTTAACATTACTGTTTGTAGCGCAAGAAAGCGATGCATTACAATAATCCTGCCTGAAGGTAACAGGCATGGATTAGTTTTTCTTCATCTTTTTGAGTTGTTCCTAATTTTCCTAATATTACGCAAATGAAAGAAAGTTAACTTGTGACCTGTTTTATATGAGAAGTTGGAGGACAAGTCTTTACTAAAAAAAAAAAATGACAAAAGGGTTCCTAACAGCAGAGCAAGAGGCTAAGGAAATGTTACGGAAATGTGATCTATTATCTTATCTATTACCTGTATAGCTCAAAAGTGCCTCTCTGAGGTGCTTGAGACCAATTACAATAACTTCAGTTTTCTCCAAATTGAGAAGCAGGAAAATAACAGGCATTCAGGTAAATAAGTCTTTTTGAGTAGCTGCATGTGGTTCCAAGGACAAATACAATTGAGTATCATCCACATAATAGTGAAAGTTGATATTGTTTCCAAATGATGCTTCCTAAAGGCAGCATATATAAGAAGAAAACTTTCAGTCCAAGGACAGAACCATGTGGTACTCTACAACTGATCCTAGATGACTGGAACAATCATTATTTACATGGACAAATTGAAAAACTGAAAATCAATCAATTAATCAATGCCATATTACTGCTGGATGAATTTGGCATTCAGCAAAAATGTCCCTGATCCATTTCCAACATAATGCTCCAGTCTATCAATCAGAATCTTGTGGTCATTTGAGTCAAATGCTGCACTGAGATTTAAGGGGACATGAACAAAGACAGATGTCCATTTTACCCTAATTCTTCCCAATTTCTTCCTGAAGAATATAGATTTTTAGGGAGGAGAAAAAAGAGAGTCCCATAATCAAGGTTGCATTAAAGTTGTAGCGATCATCTGTATAGATCAGGGTGCATCTTAAAGTGTAGTCTGATGAAATTAAACATACAATTGGATACAGAGCTCTTAAGGCTCTACAAAATACTTGGTATGTCTGTAGAACAACAACCTCTCAAACTCACAGCTTGCGCCCAATTGCAAAGCCAGCAGTAATCCATCAGAACAAACACAACAATCAGTTAGTCTCTCTAAGAGTGTATTTACAAGCTGACAGTCTCTCTTTGGATTTACAATCCAACTACGCAGTGATAAATGTGTTATTTACAGTTTCCTGTTCAACTCCCCTTCCTGAGTCAATATCTCTGTTTTTATAGCAAGTGGTTTTGTTAGTTGAGACTGTATAATCTCAGTTTACATCTTGCTAAATGCTGTTCTTTTTACAAATTTGACTGAGTGAGAAATTATATCTTTATATGAGCTTGCTTCCAGACCCTCCAGACCACTCAGGTCCGCTCTGTGTCCCCAGAATCAGAACTAGTTTTGGAGAGTCAGCTTTTAGCTTCTATGCTCCACAGATCTGGAACAAACTGCCAGAAAACATCAACTCTGCTGACCGTTGAATTTCTTTTAAATCAAGGGTAAAGACTCTCCTGTTCACTGCTGCCTTTGGCCTTGGTGGTCTGATTTGAACAGGGGTTAGAGTCCCAGGAACCTCTTTAAACTCTATACAGGTCTGGTTCTGTTTTTAATCACTTTTGACATTTCACTTTCATTTAACATATCTGCACTGTAGCTTTTTACTTTAAAAAAACTTTGTTTTCAATTCTTTATCTTTGTTTTTAACTTTCCCATTTTTATCAGCTGTCTTGTTTCATTGTATTTGAATGTCCTGAAGCTGCGTAAAGCACATTGAATTGCCTTGTTACTGAAATGTGCGATACAAATAAACTTGCCTTGCTTTCCGTGGAAACTCCAGTAACCTTCCATAATCCAGACCACTCCAGTAGTTGCTGACTGGAACTAAATAATCTAAAGCAAGGACAGGTGATGGTGTAAGTTGTGGATGAAATGAAGGTGATCAATTAGGGTTAAACAAGGTAACTAACAACAGGGTCCATACACATTTTGACCAAAATATTTCCATGACTTTTCCATGATATTTTGGCAGTATTTCATGATCTCATAGTCTGCATAGTGAAAATTTCCACATACATCAAACTTAAGTCTGAATTTCCAAGTTAGGATTTACTACTTTGAAACTAACTAAATGACACTCTATGACATCTGTTACAAAAAACCAGCATTCCACAGACCTCACAAAGAACACAGTTCATACCGTCAGTTTCATAACAGAGTCACCGCCACACTTGAACTGCTTCGGCAGATCTTCTAGAGGAACTATGCAACTTTGTGGATGTGATGCTCCAACCGCATCCACAAAAATCATCATCAACATCATCAGCTCTACCACCATCAAGTACTTTGGCACCAACAAATCTGTGATTGTTCATTGTGCCTCTCTCTCACGTGACGATGAAACAGGAGTGATAGACAGGGTTTATAAACTTCTCCTGGGTCAAATTTAGGCATTTTTAAGCTTAATTTAAAAGTCGTGGTAAATCGCATATCTATATGTACACATGTACTCAAAATTATTATTATTTTTTTTTTTATCATATTTTAAAAAGATGGAATTATGGTATTACCAAAATGATGTTTTCTAAAAGAAAAATGAGAAATCAAATCAAAATGCATATCTTTCTTGTTTTGAAACATGCTATACGCCTACCTCTGACTAATGCCATCACGTTTTCATACTCAGCTATTAATTTGTTAAGGGGTCTGTTTCAGTGGGATAAGGCAGGTGCCCTCTTAAAGACGGCAAAAAGGAAACATCCCATCACAACTCCTGGTCACACAGAGACAACAGTACCACACAAGTTTGGAATAATGTTTCTTTTCTCTCATGAATCATAAAATGTTCCTGCCTGTCAGACTGATAAAACCCATACGGTCTAAAAGAACTGGATGTTGTGATGCGTGTGAATTAATCCAGTTAACAATTCAGAAATTAAGACAGCTTACAAACCAAAAAAAGTTTCTTTTCCAAACTACAGCTCAGAGCACACACAAACATGCGCGACACAAAGATTAAATCTTGTGCGTGAGAGTGCTCGATGTGGGTCATTGGTTTTGGATGGACAGCAGCAGTTAATGTGCCACTCTCTCAGTGTCCCAGCAGAGCTCACATTACAAAAGCTCTGGACTTTCTGATAACTCTCAGCAGGATTCCCCCAGTGTGGCACCACAGTAATCAAACCCTTCTTTCCCTGAGCCATTAGCTGGTTCTGAATCACCCATCTGGCACAATGTAAATTCTCCAAGACTTGTCATTCAAGTTAAAGGCGAATCAATGGTCCATGTCAGACTTGTTTTTTCAGTTTCTTTTTAATGTTTTGACTGAAAAGAAGACAGATTTTCAGTTATCTGTCCTCCAGGTAGAAAAACAAAACAAAACAAATCAGTTTGCGTCCACTTCTCAAGAACTGGTACATGTAAGTGTGGGAACATAGCGAGAGATGTCTCCATGTAGCACCGCTGCAATTGAACTGCTCACAACTTTGTGGTTAAGTGAGTGAGATTGATGGTTGTTGTGCATTCGCGTGCTCAAACAGGCAAGATGTAAATGACATTTATCTGGATTGCAGTATGTGGCTCCATGCTTGACAAGGTCACTCGAGCGCATGCACATGGGACCAGCGGCTAACAGCAGGATGTCAGCAACACAGAAACCTGTAAGAGTACCTCCAAGTCAACTCAGATACCCCAACCATCCACATCTCCTGTATGGAATTAGGCCATGTATCCTGTACATGAAAAAGGTCAAGAAAGCTTTACCCGGAGCTGGCTCCATACCACGCCTTCCCCTCCTGCCCTGAGACCCAGAGTTTTGGAATTTTCAGTCTGTTTATAAGCTTGACGGATCTTAACTGAAGAGGTCATTAATCTCCCTCTTTCTTTCACCCTCTATCACATTCATGTATGGCCTAACATAGCCCGGGAGAAATCTGTTCACAGACAGTGCGTGTCTGAAGAAATGAAGCATTTATAGATGCTCACTTGCATGCTTTATTAGTTAGCCAGCAGCAATCACAGGATGCAAAAGTGTGAGACGCTTGCACAAGGACACCATCCACAGCTCGGTGGACTAATGGAGACGAGAGGATAAAGCACGCCTGAAGTACACTGGAGGAATCAGAGGCTTCCTTTACAAAGGTTACCATAAACATCTGCATATGATTATGTTGGCAAGTGTTTTCAATTTGGCTGGGAATTTATATAAACACCATTACATCAGCAGTAACGACCATATTAGTGCTAACTTGAATGTGCTGCTTCTGATAAAGACCTGTTATTTAACAAGTCTGTCGTATCCTGGAAAACAAATTGTTCACAAGAGAAAGTGTAGGGTCTCTACAACTGAGCTTGAAATATTGGTTGAGGAAACCAATAAAAATATTTCAGGCCTACAGTCATGGTATTACATCTTCTGAGCTTGAAGCCTTACAATGATAAATCACTTTCAGGCACCATCCGTACAGTATCAAGTACATCTACCAATAATGCAAGCATGCACCTTTTTAGTAGAGCCACTTTAATGGAAGCTCCAAAACTATGAATGTGGACAATTGCTAAGTGACTAACTTCCATCCATCCATTTTCTATACCCGTTTTATCCTTGAAGGGTCACGGGGATCTGCTGGAGCCTATCCCAGCCGTCTACGGGCGAAAAGTGACTAACTTAAAAAAAAAAAAAAAAGAAACCTCAACTCATAAATCTGGCCTTGGTTTCACCAAGCTACCTGTTCCCTTCTAACTCTTCTGTTGTCAGTTTTCTATTTCTCCATTTTATCCCTGACTGATCATTATAGTTACTGTCAGGGAAATATATATATAGTGCCTTGCTAAAGTATTCAGCCCCCTTGAACTTTTCAACCTTTTGTCCACATTTCAGGCTTCAAACATAAAAGATATAAAATTTTAATTTCTTGTCAAGAATCAACCACAAGTGAGACACAATCGTGAAGTGGAACAAATTTAATTGAATATTTTAAACTTTTTTAACAAATGAAAAACTGAAAAGTGGGGCGTGAAATATTATTTGGCCCCCTTGCGTTAAAAGCTTGTAGCGCCACCTTTTGCTGCAATTACAGCTGCCAGTCTCTTGAGGTTTGTCTCTATCAGTTTTGCACATCCAGAAACTGAAATTCTTGGCCATTCTTCCTGTAAAACAGCTGGAGCTCAGTGAGGTTGGATGGAGAGCGTTTGTGAACAGCAGTCTTCAGCTCTTTCCACAGATTCTGGATTGGATTCAGGTCTGGACTTTGACTTGGCCGTTCTAACACATGTTTGGTGCATCTGCCAGGTGGCTTATGGCAAACTTTAAACAAGACTTTTTATGGCTCTCTTTGAGAAATGTCTTTCTTCTTGCCACTCTTCCATAAAGGCCAGATTTGTGCAGTGTACGACTGATTGTTGTCCTCTGGACAGACTCTCCCACCTCAGCTGTAGATCTCTGCAGTTCATCCAGAGTGTTCATGGGCCTCTTGGCTGCATCTCAGATCAGTCTTCTCCTTGTTCCAGATGAAAGTTTAGAGGGACGGCCGGGTCTTGGTATATTTGCAGTGGTCTGATACTCCTTTCATTTCAATATGATTGCTTGCTCAGTGCTCATTGAGATGTTTAAAGCTTGGAAAATCTTTTTGTATCCAAATCTGGCTTTCACATCTCCACAACAGTATCTGGGACCTGCCTGGTGTGTTCCTTGGTCTTCATGATGCTCTCTGAGCTTTAAACAGAACCCTGAGACGATCACAGAGCAGGTGCATTTATACGGAGACTTGATTACACACAGTTGGATCTATTTATCATCATCAGTCATTCAGGACAACATTGGATCATTCAGAGATCCTCACTGAATTTCTGGAGTCAGTTTGCTGCACTGAAAGTAAAGGGGCCAAATAATATTGCACACCCCACTTTTCAGTTTTTTATGTGTTAAAAACGTTTAAAATATCAAATTAACTCTGTTCCACTTCATGATTGTGTCCCATTTGTTGTTGATTCTTGACAAAAAAATTGAAATTTTATATCTTTATGTTTGAAGCCTGAAATGTGGCAAAAGGTTGAAAAGTTCAAGGAAGCCGAATACTTTCGCAAGGCACTGTATGTGTACTCTTCTTCCTATTCAGTCAGTCTTTGATTATAGTTTAACTACGCATACGAGGCCCAGCATTGCAACAAGAGTGGCTCAATACTGGCCAAGAAACAACCTGGATGGACAACAAGAAGGTTGTTGTTGCATTTGGAGAGGACACTGAATAAAGTATAAATCTATGGGAATATATGCGGAATGTGTTGAACCGTACATGGAAACAAAGTAGAAATGGAAAAAGAGGAGATTCAAGAGAATACTGTGCGGGTGCATACAAATGGGTGCTAGACGATCTTTGTTCAGGCAAGTATAATGTATTCCTGCAGATTTGTAGTACACATATTTTCCATTCCTTCTTCACACAGCTCTGTGAGAGAGCGTGGGGGCAAATAATCCAAATTGCATCAAATAAATAATAAGAACAGGACAAAATGAAATAAAAATAGAGCAGGCACAACCACTAAGATTTAAAAAAGACACACAGACATAAACAGCATAAAGATGGGATTAAACTTGATAAAACTTCAACCCTGATTAAACCGCAGCCGTTTGTACGTGCTGCAGCAGGGTCAAAGCACCATGCTCAACAAATAGAACTGTTCCACCAGTACAATTACATTTATCATAAAACTAAATCATTCTCAACACTGAAGTGATAAAGCACCCGCTTCTGTGTCAGTGGCTTATGTGTGTGGTTCAAACAGAACTGCAAAGTCAATACACAGAGGCGAAGGTACGAAATCTATGAAATCTATGCAGCGTGAGAAAATCAGCAGTAAACAGTGATCTGGTAAATTTGAAAGTATAAATAAATATATGTAAAGCTTTACGGCCCAGAACAGTCCATTAAAACACAGACTGATAAATGAATGTTCCATTTATCTAATCAGAAATTAACTCAGAAAGGTGGCAGGTGAGGATGGAACCTCAGTCTTCTTAATCCATTTTATTCCTGCAAAATTATGGCGGTTGCAGATGTTTAGCTCCTTATATTGAAATGTCACACAAATTAAATGAGTCAAGAAAAAAACAGACAGATTTTCCTCATCTTATTCCTTTAAGGTTGGTCTCAATGAAAGAGATGAATTAATTTGGTACGATGAGTATTTAACAATCTCATAAGATGCCCAGCCTTAGGGGGAGCTTCTCCCGAGACCCGCTTTCATTTGGGTGTCCATATGTGTGTCCTGTACTCACTGAGTCTTTTTGCAGCCTCCAGGGCCTCAGAGGCTGTGTCAGCCACATAGAAGCGTTGGACAGCAACGCCACTTTCCTGCATCAGCTTCTTGCTCTGGTACTCTTGTAGATTCAGCCATCTCTTGGGACTCAGCCAGGTGCACTAGAAGAAGGAGCATGAGTGTGATAAGGTATCTATTTCGAGGACTTGCATCATGACAAATGATAACAACTTTTCCTCTTCTGCTCAACATTCCACTGTGTAATTTTACATCATATAACACCCTCTTTTCTATTCTCTCCTCCTCTCCCTTGTACCGCCATCTTACGCTCTCTTTTTCTTATAACGAGGCAAGTAGTGGGGTCTAACCTGCAGGGCAGCTCAGGAGCTGTTTGCTCCACCAGCAGACAGCTCCAGCTGTTGTTGCAATTAAAAAGAAATTGACTTTTTAATGTGAAAGAGAGACACGGGCTGTGTTAGCAATTGAATCCCTCTGTAGCAGCACAGGTGTGTGAGGGCAAGTGAGCGAATAGATGTGTGTGCATGCATGCAAATGTTTTCACAAGAAAGGAGTTTGGGGAGTCATTAAAACAAGAAAGACCATTAAATTAAAAGGAAAACAAGGATTGTGACGTAAATAAAGATTTAGCACTTTAATGATGCACTCCAGTGTTGAAGATAACATCAGGACTGCATGAAAATGATACTGACAAATGTCGAGATAAACTGACCTGAGCTGCTTTTACATCTGCTACGGCTGCACAACACATATGTGATTTCAGAAGACTTGCATGAACACTGCTGTGTCATGTTGTTAAGATGATTACTGTTTTTCCATTTACTACCAGTATTGTCTTTTGCTGCATTAATGTTCGTGAAGCATCAATACAAAAACATCAAATGCTACATTTCACCTGTCTGCATCGGCATTACTCAGCTCTCTGCAACCACATTTTAAAAGAAAACACTTGATTAGATTCTGGTTAATTCTGCACTTGACAGTGCACAAAAAGAAAAAAAAGAATCTCTGCAGGACATAAACACAATCTCACTATGGCAATAGATAATGATTTTTGGGTAAACAGCTTTCTTTGTGCATCCCTGCTTATTCCTATTCAGTCTCACAGGGCTCTGCGGAAGATTATTTGGTGTCCTCCTTCTAAATTAGCCAATCTTGCACACAGTCACATCAAAACTGTGGTCTTTCTTAGATTTAGAACTTTTAAACTTTTAGATTTTTTAAAGTGCTTCTACTCGATCCAAAAATGGTTTACAGTATGCAGGAATCTGAGCAGATCTAGTACATCGGGGTCACTAATCTGATTCAGTGTATGGATATGTTGTTTACCTTAGTCCCTGGCAGCACAATCCATTTTCTCTATGTAAGATCTTTTAGACAAACTTTGCAAAGAATAATGAGGTTATCTGTGGCAGTCAGGAGAAACTCAAACTACATCCTTCCGAGTTGAAGAATAAATACAACCTACAGATGTTCTTTTTATTTGTATTGTAGGTATTTAGGCTTTGCTTGTCAAATATGTTCAAAGACTTAAGGGAGATTGTTAAGTGGGAATATGTGAAGCACAATAGACAGTGGTCAGAACAGTTTCACTCTGGAGGATCTAAAGCTAATTCTGATGGCAACCTTAGCCATCAGCTTATCAGAAAGAGGCCCATAGGAGGAGTCAATTTTTACCACTGAAAACAATTTAACCCTGGTAAATTTCATAGCAAGGTTAAGAGCTCTGCGGCAGAGTTTTATGAGACTGTTACACAACTAGGTCCGTAGAAAACAGGCCCAGTCTCACCGCGTCACACCAACCAGCTACATGTCCTCTTTAACCACACCCAGAAATCTCCTCTTTGGTCTTCCTGTTTTTTCTGCTGCCTACCAGCTCCATCTCCACCATCCTTCCTATTTTTCTTCTTTATGTGCCCAAACCCCTTTCAGTCTTGTCCCTTTCACTTTGTCTCTGGGATGTCCAGCCCCTGCTGTAACTCTAATGTGCTTGTCCATCCTTGTCACTCCCAAAGAAAATTCAAACATCTTCATCTCTGCCACCTCCAGCTCTGCTTACTTACACATATCTCCACATCTGCAGATCTTCTTGCATTGCTCACTACACCCACAACAGATCATAATGTCATCTTCAAACATCATAGTCCATGAATACTCCTGCCTGACCTCATCTCTCACCCTATCCATCAGCATGGCAAACAACAAGGGTCTCAGGGCCGACCCCCGATGCAGTCACACTTTCACCTGACATCCACCTGTTACTCCCACTGCACGCCTCACTGCTGTCATGTCGCCCTCATACATGTCCTGTACCACTCTAACATGCTTTTCTGCAACTGCAGACATCCTCAAAAAATTAAATTAAAAGCCATATGAAGTGATTTTTTTTAATCAAATTAAAAGAAAGAAATTCTCCATTTATGTGAGAAACAGGCCAAAAATCTCTAAAATTCGCCTAACAGAGCAGGCAAGACATCATTATGAAAATGTTTTAATTAGTTTAAAAGTTCAATGCGCTCACAAGGTCCCCCTTTGCAAAATGTGTTCTTGACAAGGACTTAATGATAAAAGAGACTCATTTTTGTTGTCATTTTTAAATTGAGAAACTCACAAAAACATTCTTTGACGTATCTAAATGTTTTTTTTAATGAACAAAACTATCTTCCTGTTTTTCCTGAGTGAATGTGAAACAAGTCATGAAAACATATCTCTGTCTAAAATCACTGCACTGTTAAGAATGACACTGAAACAAAGAAATATTAATCCAAGAGGGACAAAGACAGATGAGCTGATCAAGAAAGATGAAGTTAAGAACACTCTTCAGAGATTAGGGACAAAAAAACAAACAAACAAACAAAAAAAACCACATGATCACGCGATGAGAATTTGATAGAATGGTGCCTGAGTCATGACAGTGTCCCTCTCACCTTTTTAAGCTGTTTGTCATTTAAACATTCATGAGGATGCAGAATAGGAACACAAGGGTCACGGCATGACAATGGACAGCACTTGTTAATCATCTCTGTACTATTACTTGCCAAATTGAGTGAAATATAACAATCTCCAGCCCTCAATGTTTGTCAGTGATCAAATGATGCTTAAACTGGATCTTTCCAATTCATACATAATCATAAAACCATATTCTGTATTATCACAAAGAGGCCTCAGACAAAAATAAAACCATATACAATCAAATGAACCCACAAGAATACTACACATGCAAAAAACAAACTCCATATCATTACTCACACCTCAATAATGGAATATTTCAGGTCGGTTTAACTGTCTTACAGACATCAACAGAGACTAAGGCATCAAAAGTAAATTCAAAAAGTAAAGCACAGGATGAAAAGAACCACCACTCACAGAGTGTGAAATTGATGCTCTCAAAGAGCTCTGGAGCTCACAGTTTCAGAGTGACGTGTACTGGGACAACTAAGGACCTATGACCGGCTCCTGACCCCCTCCGTTTTACCACTAGGACACAAACCCTAAAAGTAGCCACCAATCGCTTTTGAGCTCATACAAGTACTTGAAATTGGTACCGGTGTGCAACAGTATTATTTTTGGAGCTTTAGCTGTGTTGAAAAGGGAAATTATTTCAGTTATAAACAAATGTGAACCCCTCACAATATTTCAACATTGAAGAACAAACAGGAAATATGTGGTTTCAAGCAGAGGCACAAAAAGTAACAAATTCCCATTTTAAACTACCGACTGACCATTTGAGAACAGATTTCTTGGTTTACAAGGAGCACTTAAATGCACCATTAAGTCTCCCACACTTCGAAACAGAGAGTAATTAAGTGTCAGGGTTGATGAGGCACCCTTGAAATGTGCTAGGAAATTCACTGTTCCAGTGTTGTCGTCTGTGTTTTTCTTTGTGATACAGAAAAGAAACATAATCTTTAACAGTTTAACTTAAGATATTATAAAAGATCTCAACCAAAACACCAAAGCGCTCTTGTCAAATATGGTCACCACATTTCAGATCCACTTCATACAACTCTTCAGTGGTGAACATTGGCAGAGAAAAGGGTCTGGGGGTTTTCCCTCAGAAGAAAAGAAAAGATATTTACATCATTGAACTCGCAGTTAGGGGCACCCATCTACACGAGACTAGATTTGTTTTCTTTTCTTTTTTTGTTTTTTTTTTTTTTCACTTGTCACTGTTTCTTTACTTAATATTTAATAATGTCACCAATATTAATTTTTTTTTTCTCAGGAACCATGCTCTAGGTCTCTGAAAAGCACCTGGACACAAGGTGTATTGTAATAGACACTATACAAATAAAGCTGAATTGAATTAATTACATTAAAGGGCGATGTGTCAACACAGCTCAGGAAGTGTCTTTTGCTCTGCAATACTTAAGGCCCATTTTAGTAAAGAACTAAATTTTAATGTAAACATATAAGAAGAGAAGAATCATGATAGCAATCCATCATCAGTGCAGTGGCTCCAGCACTGGAGCAAGGAGGTCGATTTCCCTCAGTCATGGTGGCATAAGTCACCCGAATATAAACTATTTCTATCCCATTTCAACACGTTAACAACATTAAAGTGTGTACTGAAATTCTACAGTGAAAGAGAGAGACCAGACTTAATTCTAGGTGCAATAATAGATCTGAAGCCTCAACTGTTTCAGTTATTCTCAAGGTGATACCTGCACATCACTTGGCCCCGTTTCACTGGACTCTCCCTGCTGTTCTGCAATTCTGAACAGTGAAAGAAAAAATGTGAAATGTGAACAACTGAGATGAGATACAACTCGACCCAGAGCAAAAGAGATTAGTATTTGAGCATACATGCTACCAGCAGAAAATAGCACGAAAATGCTTTTGTGCGCTTTCAGTAGACTTTAGTCATCCTTTAAAGAAAAGAAAAGAAAAAAAGAAAAAAAAGCCAATGTAGCCAGTACTGTATTTTGTATTGTTTGAAATGTCCAAGAGTGAAGCACACAGAAAAACAACATTATCTAGCAGAAAAGACCCTGCAGAAAATACATTTTATTGAACTAGAAAATAACTATTTTGATTACGGTTATATTTTTAAATAAATTAATGGCCTTGAGGCTTCTCATCTGTTGATGTGAGATTTGAAGGACCAATTTTAGCAGCATTAGAAGTTGGGAAATCTGCCTTAATCAAAAATAGACAAAAAGTTGTTTTTATTACAAAATTTTAATCATTATTTTGCTTGTATTCATGATTATTTGAAGCATGGCCTACTGAACTAACATGCAGTCGTGGGTAATTGTGAGAAATGATTGGAACAGGAAGAACATTTTCATTTTATAACTGAAACTGCAATCTGCAATTTAAGCTTCTCAACTTCAGTAAACTGTACACGTAAACTGTACACACTGTAAGAGCCACACGTATGTTTTTCAAGTCTCAGATCAAAATACTAAAATACTATTAATTCTATAATCAGACTGAATGCAAACAAGCTGCCATTGCCCACATTTTCACCTAAAAAAGTTGTGCCTTTCCTGCACGTGTCCCAAATCACCATTTCACTGAAGGAAAAAGGCAGCTATGCTGTCGCACTGACATTTCCAAGTGTCCTCTTACTTCATACGTTCAGCAATTCTGTTTCCAATGCACAGAATCCACCGGATTAACAAGATCACATAAAAAAAATGAAGTGACAGTTTCAAACACGGCAATAACTTTTACCACGTCAAAACAACAAGTCAAGATTTTAATTTTGGACCACTGAGATTAACATAACAATAATGGAAGAAAGTAAAGTGTTGCATTGCCCGTATCAAAAACATTATAGTGTTGTTGCTTTTGTTAGAGGAACAACAGTTTGTTGCTCTTTGACTTTTTTCTGGTAGATAACCGGTGTCTACAATTCAATTCAAAAATCCTTTGTTGATCCCCAAAGGGAAATTAATTGTTGCAGTAACTGTCGTGATTTTTAGTCTCTTTAATAATTCATTACAGATGGTGATTGCTGAAGGAAGGATCTCCTGTAGTGTCTGTGTTGCAGCAGATCCGAAGAAGCCTCTGACTGGAGCAGTGCTGTACCTGAACGCGTGCATTGAACGAAAGTTCATGAACTAGTTCATATTTTGTGCTCTCTCTTTCCCCTCGATGAGCGTCGGGTGTCATTTGAGCAATTATGAACGACGCTCTTTCAAAGTTCACGCATGGTCAAAACCGTGCCAGGTTTCCAGCAAACCCTTACTTAAAATACACCACAAACGAGCCTGATATGTATCTGAGGAAAGTAATCAAACATGTCTGTCATGCTAACAATTGCGTCATCAAACGTTTAAAACAAGCATGGAGGAAGATGAAAGCTGCAGTCCCCAGAGCCGGAGGAGCGACCTGACTATGAATTTAACTAGTTCGTGTAGAAAGTGCTCAATATGTGCCCAATAGTGCCCAACGCTGGACTGGAGACACTCTGTTGCTGAATCACTGTGTTGTGTAGAGGATGCTCAGAGCTGTGCATGGTGTTTTTTATCTTATGAAGTATCCTCCTTTGCACAATCAGCTGGAGAGGCTCCAGAACAGTCCCCAGAACAGAGCCAGCCTTTATCAGTTTGTTCAGTTTCTTTAAGTCACTGGCTCTGATGCTGCTCCCCCAACAGATGACTGCAGATATGATTTAACTCACTCCACAACAGACTTATAGAAGATAAGTAGCATCTTACTGCAAACAGTGAAGCACCTAAGCTTCCTTAAGAAGTCAAGTCTGCTCTGTCCCTTCTGATAAACAGTATCAATGTGGCATCTCCAGTCCAATCTGTTTTCAAGAACAACAACATGACTCATCCACCATTTCTACTTCTTCTCCCATGATGGAAATGCCCTTTGACTTATTCCTGGTCCTCCTAAAATTCACAATCATCTCCTTTGTCTTGTTCACATTTAAGATGAGATGTTTGTTCCCACACCATGCCACAGAGCAGTCCACCGGTTCTCTCTATCGAGTCTCTTGTCCACCACTGATAGACCCCACAACTGCAGAGTCATCTGAGTATTTCTGCAGATGACAGGACTCTGACTGGTACTGGAAGTCTGAGGTGTACAGAGTGAAGAGGAATGGTGAGAGTACAACAGCGTGTGTTTCCCTTTGTTTACTTCCTATATGTAGTTTAGACATAGCAGTGGAGAAAATTAAGTGGACTTTACGTGAGTTGAGCTGATAAATGCGTCAGTCATTTTTACAGAAATTGCAGCAGACTGCCATTCTATCTGACTTGAAGATGGCGAAGAAGAATTGGAGGTGAGAAATACAAAGACGAGGAAGTAGAACAGACTCACCGTGTTGACGTGGACAGCAAGACATGTCAATGTGACGAATAGTTACAGTCATGAGAGGTGCAAGTGAGGGTCCAGAGCAGCTTACGATATAGGGTTCACACCCTGCGTAATGTTCAGGTAACCGACAACTTGAATTTCCCGTGAATATTTTAATCTATAGGAAGAGCACATTTCTTATGCATTGCCGGGGCCTGATCTGCTTGACTATGTGCTACAGAATGGTCCTGCAAATCTGTATCACTAAACAACACATAGCACATAATAAGATCGGTTCATAAAAACAAGCATGATAATGCGCATCTGAGGTCAGTAAAAACAACTTAAAACATCAAACAAACAGGGGGAAGAAGGCGTTTCTGAGGTCATGAAAATAAGTTATAAGTATATGGACAAATAGATAGGCATCTTTGGTACAACATTTTATCCTGATGTAATAATAGTAAAAGCAGATTATAATTTTTTATGTTTGCTTTAAAATATCAAGCATTGGGAAGACTATATAGTGATAAGTAATACTGCCATTGGTGACCCGTCCCCAATGGGTTCTCACCATTAATATTGGTATTAATGTCCCATTACTAATTGTGGATTAATATGCACATGGATAACATATTTATGTCCAAATAAAGAAAATTCTCTTCTTTAACTTACGGGGTGCACGATAATTATCAACCCGATAACTATCGGGCCGATAACAGGAAATTATGACGTCATCCCGATAAGTCTGATATCATGATGAATAGCCCCGATAACATATATATTTTTGTCAACACGGCAGTGCCTCGCTCCCTCTGAGCCTTGAATAATTGGCAGTGGATGGTATGTTCAAGTGACGTCAGCATAATCAGAAAAACGATTTCTCAGTAAGGAAAATCAAGAATACCCCCTCATGCCAGAAAACAACTTGTTAACTCGGTCATAATATTGGTAGTTGCTGACTTTCATTGATATTTGTAGTATTTTTCCACATATTACACATACAAAATAGTAAAATAGATAAGGCCGAAAGAATGACGAGCAAACGAGGGAATGGAGGAATTTACATTACACCTTGAATGCAGCATTGCGCACAGTGCGCTGATAAAAACAAACAAACATGGCGGCGATTACATGGAACGTTTGTTTAAGTTTCAGAAGAAGATAGTTCGCTGGTTATTTGTGACAAATGCTCCAAACAAAGGAGGGAAAATAGCACAAGCTTTAATACGTCAAACCCGATCAGCCACCTGAAACATAACCATCGCTTTCATGGAGTTTTGAAATCGAGCTAACGTGAGCTAACGTGAGCTAACATGAGCTAACGTGAGTAAGCCAGGAGCAACCCTCCGCTCCCCACACCTCTTCGCTCCTTCGCCATCATCTCTCTCATCTAAAGCTTCCATGAGATTGAAAAAAAAAAACTACCGAACTTCATTTACTTTAATTAAAGGCATTCAGTTCAATGGAACCACAAGCCAAAATCCTTTAATGTAATTTTATGTTACTATGGCTTGCACTTTTTCAGTTTATTTACACAGACAAGTCTAACTTGTGTCAGTACATTATGCACTGTGCATTTTTTTTAATTGTCATTGAGGAATGCATTTTTTCAGGTTGTAATTCTGATCCATGTATTTCCATCAGTTCAAGGAGCCTTTATTTTTTTATATCAGTCAGTAATGCACCTTATTTAAGTTGATGTGAGATAACAAATAGGTTTGTTTGATAAAATAAGTATCTGTTAATTTAAACAGTCAAAACTGCTTTTGGTTTTGTTCATAGTTTTGATGTAATGATCTTAGGTATATGTCTGTTATCGGTTATCGGTATCAGCCTTTAGGAGGTGAAAGTTATCAGTTATCGGTATCGGTTTTAAAAAAAAATTATCGTGCATCTCTACTTTAACTCTCACCTTGAAAACCAGGTATAAAACTCTCCTAGAATTTATATCAGGAGAGTTTTCATAGCAGCGCTATCCCCATAACCAAATTAAACTATGACAGAGGATGAAGTCGAGTTAGATTATGTAGTAATTATGTATCATCATTTCTGAATGCATGTTTTTCTTTTTTCACCCTACAACCGAAAGACCAGTAATCAATAATTCATGCCTAAACAACCCTGTCAGTGGCACGGCACACTGGATTACCATGCTTTCCCCATTCCAGCACTCATGAGACTCTTGAGAGACTTCATTAGAGGCAAAGCGTGCGCTGTTATTTAAAAATAGTGATATACACTGGCCTTTCCTTTGGCATATCTGAATACATAAAGATGTACAGTCTTCACTCTAATACTATACTGCATCCTGTACTATATGGACCTATGTTTTTGAATCCCACGATGAACTCTATTCTGGTGAATATTTATAATAAGAGGCTTCTGCAGCGGGGTGGAGGGCTTCAAAGACAACAAGAAATTTTTTCCAGGACTTTGTAAATATTCATTGGAGCTGCCTAGACTCAGATCTTGGTGTCTGCTAATCTAATGTAAGGTCCATAAATAATCTGACAGTGACACCATCACCATAAATCTGAAATCAGACAATGATTTTGTATTGGGTTTATCATTATTTGAAGTGAGAGACTTTGGTATTTCAAAACCCATGGAAAAATGAATAGATAAAAAGTCTGTACTCCTAAACTGAAACTGGGCATGTCTACAGTAGATATGATTCAGGCATCAGAGCCAAGTTGGTTTTAATTGAACCAAACAGCTAACATCTAATTTCATGTTAGCTGTGATTGCAGGATTCTTTCCAAGTAACCAGGAAAAAAAGCTTGCAACCATCTACTTCAGCTGTCTTTTGCAGTCTTCAAGGCTTTTAAGTGTTGCAGGGCCTTGTAGCTCTACATTTGTAATGTTTAAGAGTGTACCAAACAGTTGATCTCACTACTCTGTGTCACTTCTGTTTTGTTGAACCTAGAGTATTATATGTACTAAAAACCATAGACAGGCTGTATCAAAGAGGGGTTCTCAGTTATGCTATCCAAATGTAATTTGACAGTTAGCCAGCAAATGGCTCATTAGACAAAGTTTTTTCACTTAACAACTATCTATAGTGTCTTCAAGTGAACATAACTCATCACAAGGTATTAACTATAAACTCTATTTGAACAATACTTTCTAAAACAAACAGATTTACTGAAAATGGTCCAATTAAAGAAACTGTAAAAAATGCAGTCTGTTTACAAGTATCTGGTTCCTTAAAGCATATTTCTCAGCCTGTAGTCATACTGAGTGAATGTTATGAAAAGCAGTTATTATCACAGGTAAAATCATTAAGCAGGAAAGCTTGGACAGTACTCTTCTCTGTTTAATAAATCAATCTGTCTGATTCCTTATAACTTATCAGTTTACAACCATGCTATGTGTGAAGGTCAATCTCCCTCTGAGGATTAATAAAGCATATTTGAATTTAACTGAATGGTTAATGTGACAGCAGCATTTCAAACTCTTATACGTCCATAATTCTACATATAGGAAGCATGTCAAAAAAGGGAACATGTATTAATGGTCTGCTACCATCTTTTTGGTTTCATAAATCACCAAGTATTTTCAGTGGGAGGTCTGCATGGCAGGTATGACAGCTTCACGTCAACTTTTGCTACAGAGCCATGCTATTGTTGTATGTGCAAAATATTGTATTTTGCTTTGAATTGTCTTTCTGAAAGAAGCAATGTCTTCCCAGAGATAACCCTTGCATCCCCTTTACAATGTGAATGTAAAAGGGATACAGTGCAACCAATTGTATTGTTTGATATAAGGATGGTAGGATGTCATGATTTCATTTCATTTTTTTCTTCTTTAATACATACATACACATTATATATAGTTTTATGGTGCATTTATTTGCTGATAATACACGCTGGTTTCCTTTGAGAGTGTAAGTCATGTGCATTGATACTAGAAAAGCATCAATATCAGGGTTACTATTTATGACCTGATATTTAGGCAATTTTATTAACGGACATCAATCATTTAAAAGACTTTTGTTGTACGTCGACCATGCAGGCTCATCTTTCTCCGCATCATTCAGAGCTAAATCATAAGTCCAAAAAGAGCTTTCAGAAAGAAAGAAATGATATAAGATAGACAGTTATTATTAATGATTAGAAACAAATCTTAACCGGCAAAACAATATAACACACTACTTCTTTAAGAGAAAAGCATAAAGATTTACAAATGCAGCTTTGTTGAGTTTTAAATAGTATTTTATTAAGTAATAATAAAATATTAGCTGTGTGTTTATATGAAAAAAAAGAAAGAAATGCTATCATGGCCTGACTTTAGGAGATTTGTTGTTGATTGTCACCTCGTGCTCAGGATGGAGGATTGTACTGAGGATAAGATGCAGTCTGTTGAGTTCCTTAGATAGGCTGTTTTTAGCAATATTTTTGAATTGGCATTATGAATTTTGTATTTTGAGCTCAGCTGGAACAAATTGTATTATGAACTGGAAATAACTGCATTAAGCATTTATTATCTTTCATTAATTACAATGAATCAGAATGTTATTTGGAACAAAGTGGATCGTATTTGAAATACATTTTACTTTGTAAACTTTGTGTACTTTATGTCTAAAGTGAATAGAAACTAACATTTGTCCGTTATTGTTTTAAGATTAATTCTGATTAAGTAGGAAACAGATTTCACCTCCAGTCACATAATGACATTTGTCAACTCAAGTAAAGTTACCTTTACTTTACGTTCTTCCTCTGCACAGTCACATAATGACATTTGTCAACTCAAGTAAAGTTACCTTTACTTTACGTTCTTCCTCTGCACCACGTGACACCTTCCAAGTCCCTAGAGCTCCTTGAGAGGAGATTGCATTTTTGTTCCCTTGCAACAAGATTTACTTCATCATATGTGAACCCCATGTATTTTTTTTTTATTTTCCCTTAAAAGAAAAAATAAATAAAATCTGTTTGTGCCTCGTAACCAGGAAGGATGCAGTGTCTGCAACGCAACCACTTGTGCTAATATTTGGGATGCTCTTCACACAAATGGCAGTGACAGTGGTGCATGAAAAAATGCTGTGTTGGACGTCACATTTCTTTTACAAAATTCCACAAAAAAAAAAAAAAACATTTGAACAGTTGTGGTCTTCAGCTTTACAAGTCTCTCTTGTACTTGATCAGCATCTACAGTCACAGTGTGAGGCTCATGTTATCAGAATTAGGCAGTAGTGAAACAATCATCTTTTGCTGTTTAATGGCAGTTAATAAACAGCTTGTCACACTTCTGATGCTTTTGAGTATTTTACTTGAATGTTACTGGTTAAGACAAGACAGTCGTACAGCCAGATGAAGACTGCATGGAATATGAATTATTAAATTAAAAAAAAAAAAGTATTTGAGCATCCAAAAACTTAAATTCTGTTATTAACCCCATAAGGGTGTCTTAAATTATGAAATTATGAAAATATTTGCAGATTCCTAATAAAGAAATTAATCTTGTAGGAAATATTACTTTAAAATACCATTTTACTCTTTCAATCTAATCACCACCACAGTTGTTTAAGTTACTCTTAGCCCTATGCAGTGCTATCAGATACAGCAGGAAAGTGATGATACTCCTGAGGTCTTTACAGGACTGGAATAATCTGAGTGCTACATGTCTGTCCTGGAGACCGACAGTAAATGGTGGATGACAGAACTGCAGCAAAGCAGACAGCTGGCCTGCTGTCCTCTGAGACGTTCCCTCTACAGTGATTATCATCAGCATCACTCCAGAGACAATCCTACACAGTCCTTTTACCCAACTACTACTCCACTTATACTACAACCACACACACAAAGAAAATGAGGCATGTACAAGATGTGCAGTACGCACTCATACAAACAAAGTTGTGTACCAAAGGCCCAAAATGGGATTAAGTATTTACAGCAAAGTCTTCTACACACAAAAGCACTCAAGATCATTCTGATGGATGCATTCAAGGGAAGCGAAGTGGGACACACTGGCAAGAGAAACATGGAGAAGTGACAATGAAAAATAACATTCTCTATTAAGTCACCACAGCATAAAGGAAAGAGCTCTAATATTACAGAACCCACATGAGGAAAAGAAAAACAGAAAATCAAATAAAATAAAATAAAGCCTGGCTTTCCCCTTTGCTCAGGGATACAAACATTTGAGAGTTAATATCCCATAACAAACCATGAAATCATAATGTATTAATGTAATGCCAGTCCATTAAAAGCTTGTCATATTTAAAACATTTAAAATATGACCAACGAGTATGGGGAAAGCCCTAGTAAAAGAATTTAATTGAGCAGAGGAATTTGAGGATGAATTCAACAAATTAACTTGTAAAAATAGCTTTGACAAACTTTGGTAGACCCTTCTGACCTTTAACGTGCATTAACCAAAATCAAATACCTGAGGCTTCTGGCATATCAAAGAGAATGTATCATAAATATTCAATAATATGGTTATTAGAGAAGAGACGGCCAGCAGTTTTCCTATTCTTTAGTCTGCATTTCACTCATGCTAAAAAATTGTAAAGTCTTTACACTACGCCTACAGTTTAGAGAGGGTCTGTATAAGTAATATGCAAAAAGTATGAAAATATAATTCATCTTTTACTGTGAATCTAGCAATAATTAGATGCTTTCTAACACATGTCATGAACAGATCAGTCTTAAGGAGTATTTTTTTTCCTTTTTAAATGAAGCTATGTATTTGCCTTTAGAACAAAAAAAGAATATTCATAAACCTTTTGTTTCAAACAAATTTAAGAGAAACATTAAATTTGCATCCTGGTCTACATGAATATAGTCACACTTAAAATGCCAACATAATGTACATTAAGGAGCGTGCACTAAAACACTGCAGCTATGCGATCCTTAGACACGATGGCTGAACTAAGACACCTACAAAAAACACTAAATTACGTACATATTACTTAAAGCAATTTTTTGCTTCTACAAAATTATTTATCTTAATTATCCATTATTAAAATTCTTAAACCAGATGCAAAAATTAAAGATCAAAAGTGTGTGCAAAAATCTGCTGAATAAGCGATCTAAAGTGGCCCCCTACCCATAGCGCTGATAGAGGAAGTGTACCTCTCACAAACACTCAGACAGACAGAGCTATGGCAGCAGATGCATTAGACTGCAAAGTCCTTGTTGCAGCTGCACTGATCTACAAGTGCCACTGAAGGACAAAAACACGGTATATGTCGCTCCTCTTAAAGCACTTTTATGGCTGGACCATATGGTATCCAGCACAGCATCATGCAACATCAGGACTTCTCCTCCCTCTAAGAGGCTTGAAATTGCACCTCGTGTTTGGTTGAGAGTAGGAAGGACAATGTCAAACCACACTTGCTGTGAGAAGTGTCATCACAGTGAGGCAATGTCTCATCTTGGCACTTTTCAAAGTCAGTTCAGGAGATGTCACTACTCTGCCATCTGCCCTTCTGTCAAACTTTGAGGGTCACTCTTTCCGGGCTATTCTAAAAGGTTTGTGCCTGACTGAGTACTGCAAGACATGGTTCTGGTCCCTGTCTAATTGATTGGCGCATCTTACATTCTGTAGTAATGGATTAAGAATATTTCAATGTGATGTATAATTATTCAACAGCAGTACCATTCCATGAATTCGACATCTCAACCACTTTGGATCGATATAGTCTGCTATTGCATATGGCATGCATCCACATCAACACGCTTGAGACAACCCTCAAAAGACAGGGTTTACCACACCACTTCCGCCAGATCTCCTAAAGCTGCTATTAAGGGATAGCTGGTAGCGGGAGGGGCGTTCCCCACAAAGAACGTAAGCTTCCATCCTTGCTAACCCCGCTATCCCACCTGCACTACCCGCTATATTACACATGGGAGTGGAGTATTCACGATTAAAAATTTTAATTGCTACCCAGCCCTACTAATTTTATTAATTTTTTTTTTTTGTATTATATGCAACCCTAATTTGTGTATATCTGTATGCACATATGCATCAAGTTATGGGTTTATGCTGTTTGCATGTATGTATGTAGGCATGTTCATGTTGTATGTGCACATCCATAGGTACGTCTCTCAAAAAGGTACATGTATGGGTGTGTGTATGACATGCACAGGTATATGTATGTATAAATTTTATAATAATATAATAATTTTACGTCCTTCCCCTAAATCTAGACAGACTTACACACACACATGGTGGAACTAATAACTCTTCTCCTTTTCTTTTGACCATTTTTTCTTTATCATCTATGCATTTTGTTGGTATATACCTGTTTGTCTTATCTTTGCATGTCTGTCCTTTTATTGCAACACAATCCATCACATATTCATTAACATACACCACTACACAAACACAGCAGGAATCACCATACTGCACACGCCACACCACTACTGTCTTATCTCTTTGTCTGTTCTGTCCTCTCATGTTTCACTGTTGGTGATTTTAGTCCTGTCTGACAGAATCAGGGTTTCAGGTGTTAATAAAATAGGCTAGATTAGACTGTCAGAAAGAGCCGGTGAAGGACACATTCACTTTCACTCACACTCTCTCTCTCTCACACACACACACACAAGGAAAGTAACATCTGCTGCAAGATTAAAATGCATATATATCTGACTTTAAAAGGTTTTGCCAAATCATGGCATTAACCTTTAACATATATGGAGACAGCTGTTAAGAAGATAAAGCAAACAAGCCCTGCTTTTATTCAAATAAAATAATTTAGCAGCTGAAGTTAACAAAGCTCTTAACTTTTATTTTTGGAAATAAAGCATTTTTTTTATTTTCAATTCATTTAGTTTAAAACCAAATTTTAATTGGTTTCATTTATATATTGACTCGCATCTCTTAAAATTGGAAACTAATCATTTGGCTACAGCATGCATTTTCTTCTTTAGTTTCATTTTTTTGTACAAAGGATCATTAACATGGACAGATGGATTGACACTACATAATTACAAAATTTGGATTTCTTTTACCACACTCTGTCTCCTCTGCAATACTGATTTATAATTTTTTTTTTTCCCAATCCACAGGCAAATCCCCTAAGTCTTACCTGTACAAACGCTGGTGCCTTGTTCTATTCAACTTCATGGACAGGCACTGAATACCACATATTATGAAGTCTGGTCCCCAGAAGTCTGGTGAGGTTAAAGTCTTAATTACTTGTCATGATCAGACCCTAACCCTTTGAAATGACACTACCTAATTAGTGACCACAAATGACTGCAAAGTTAATTAACCAGAATGCTCCTGAAGGGGCATTATCAAATGTTTAAGAAATTAACAGATTGCCAGTTCACCAATTCTGTGTAATTGATTTGTTCCCATTCAGGTTATGAACTCAACTAATTTAAGCAACTGTCTGGGAACATTTTAAAGAGGCACTTTATAATGTCCACTTCCATGAGCACAGACTGAATCTTGCACAGCGGCCCTTGAAGCAACCATCAGAATCACTGCTATACTAATTGGAGTAGAATGTTAATGAGGTGGCGCTTTGCTACTTTGTAACATGCAAATGCAGACAAGCTTGCAGTTGCACAAGAACATTGTCGTGAGCAGGCTGTGGTAGAGGTTGCAAACAATAAAGGAAATAAGGAAGGCAAAAACAAAATGCTGTTATTAACCACCAATATGATTTGATGGTTGTTTTTGTATTTTGGTTTTTTAAGCAGACGTCACTCTTTTACAGATAACAGACTTGAGTGTTGATTGTCCTCACAAAAATAAACCAGCAGATTAAAACGACTGCATTTAAACTGTTGGTTTCAAGACAGTGAACCAACTGATTGTGTTTATCTACCACAAAAATGGCTTTTTTAAAATTCAAGAACATGTCTTCATAAATCTCACAATGTCTGAGATTACTTTCTGATGATCAAAAAAAAGACAAGAAGGAATAGATTACTTATGGCCTTGTGTATGGCATAAAAATGTGTCTTTTCTTTCCCTCGTTATCGCGGATAGACTCGTGCTTCTTTCACTGCCTTTGCCTCTTAAGTTTAAGGTCATACTACCCAGACCATTTGAGTGCCGGGAGAGAAATGACATCTGGCTGTTACCGAGCTGGGATAGAACAAGAACAGATATCGAGGTGAGAGCAGTAGAGCATGGCTCCAGGATTTAGATCAGTGAGATTTGCATCGTTGGCAGGTCTTTAGGTAGGGTAGCTCTAATCTCTCGCAGACAGGCTTGGGAAAGAAAAACGTGACTGTTGTGTCTCTACAGATTTCACTAATTAGCATGGTTAATAAGAAAAGCGTAAAAAGATTCATATTCAAATGAGGAAGTTAATATAGTTATAAGCAGAAGTTGAAGAAAAAATGTACAACGATTTTAAAGTTCAGAGCCATGTGTATGAGTTTGACAACGAATAGGTTTTGAGTCATGACTTCATGCTTGTTCTCTTGTGATGATGGAAACAGATGACAAGGAGGTTCATGTTACTCATGTTTCATCAGGATGATCAGAACACCATTAGGGTAAAAACAAATGATGTAAAACACAAGAAGCATCATAGCTAAAAGTTGGGACACTGCATTTTTCTCATCAAATGATAATCATTTTAAAAATCTTTTTTTAAACCCCAGTTTGAGTTTTTGGTTAATTATCCAAAGAGAGGAAAAATAAATTTGCCAACACAGCTTGATTTATTCATGATAAATGTGTCGTGCTGTGATAGAAGCAGAGGCTAATATGCTAATATGAGCTAACACAATGCTAATAAATTTCAAACTAGGGCTGGACAAAATTTTTTTATCACAATGTATTTCTCAATTTTTGCTTGGTTCAATATAATTCTGATTTGAAAACCACAGAGAAACAGTCAAGAACATCCAGGAAGTACAACTGTTGTAACAAATGAAATTGCCAAATACATAAAACCTCCTCCTATTCAACTATATTATGTTTTTGATATAAACAATAAATATTACAATAAATAAAGCTATGTTCACCTTTTATCAAAATTCATAAATAATTACCATAAAAAACAGACTTCTTGGCAAAATTTTTAAAGTGTTTAAAAGTCATATAATCATGATTGAAAAACTTTTTATTGCAATAAATATTATTATTGAATTGTTGTCCAGCCCTACTTCCACCACAATGAGAATTATGATACTGTGTGCAACTTACCGGATCAGTCGCAGAAGGAAAACTTGACACAACCATTATTATTTACTGAAGAACTTATAAGAGCAACCTGCAGCAAAGGTTATTTTTAACAACAATTTCACTCGTGCACACTTGCCCACTGAGCATGGATAGCCCATATGATACACATTTACGGTAGTATAAGGTGGATAGAGGTCTTTTCTGACACAGAGCTGAAACGCTAGTGTGGATGTGGATCTGTTTTGTGTTAAAGCAGCATTTTGGAACGTACGCAGACTGGTGTGGATGCAGCACGACACCCAAAGCTTTGAAAACAAAAAGCTTATGTTGAAGGAATACAAACTCCACAGAGAGGCTGCACACTTATAACTTATAGAATTCATTTAACAGCCCAAACAATGTTTCCTCTAATACAATAATAAGGCCATCCTTGCCTTTTTCAGTACATAAAAATCAAAGATAAACATGGGCCTTGAAAATGAAAAAAAAACCTTATTACGTTGACAAGTGAAATTGCCACTAATGTAAAGTTCACAGATAGTGGCTGCAGGCACACTCTTACATCTCACTTACAATTTATTTCAAGATTTAATTATGTTCAATGGAGAGGTTGAATATAATCTTAATAATTCTTAGTTCCTAACAAATTACCCTGTGAGCCGTCACTGACAGCGTTTTATTCATTCTCAGGATCATGCATTTTTCTCTCCCTTATCTAGACCAGAACAACAGCAGAAGTTTATCTGATAGGAGTGCTGCGTTCACTGGCACTCACTGCTTCCCTCACTGGCAACGTCTCCTAATGACTGCAGCCGTTGTGAATTATTGAAAAAGCCAAAGCACCACATCAGCTACAGAAGTAGCTATTAACCTTGTTGAGTGATATTCAAATCCAGTAAAAACTAACTTCGTCCTCCAGTGCCCCTCATGGGCCTGAAAATGTAAATATATTCTCACTGAGACAGACGGAAGGAAAAAAAAAAAAAAATCAAGTCATTTGAAGTTCCAGCAAAAGAAGTCTTTGGAAGCAAGGGGCTTTCCACCGCCCTCCGTAAAATATTCAGGACTCATTGAGAGTCTCATTGAGCCACCTTTCCTCAGTGTTTACCCCCTCAAACCAAGATAGATTTCGACAATGTTGGATTATTGTTAAGAATGAACACTTTACAAAAAAAAAGCTTAGCAATTGTTTACAAATTCAGTGCAATGACAGTGAGAAACAGCCTGAAGACTATCTCACTGTGCAGGCAAGAATTCAGAAGAATTGATTTATGAGTGAGTGAGAGAGACAACAACATCCCGCTCCCCCTTTAAGAGCATCCCGGAGCCTAACCATCTGAATATTTCTATGTCTTTTGCATTGTTGTTGACAAATCATTGCAAATTGAATTTCTCAGCTCAGCTGACATCCTGTCAGACCTGATTTGATTCCATTGTGGCGATATGTGGCTGTCAATCATCTCAGGCTCTGATACTGTGCTGTGGACCAGAGAGAATCCCTGATCATTACTCTTATCGCCTCACTCAAGAGGAGGCAGGAGAGCAGGCAGCAGAAAACGGAGAAAGAGAAAGAAGAGAGAGAAAGAGAAACTAGTGGGAGAAGTAAACAACAAGCAAGCACAAAAGCCAGCAAAAGTGAGATTAGAAGTTTTGCGAAAGTTACTTTTTAACAGCAAGTTCCTGCAAAACGACACTGTGCTTTTAAACAGCCAGATATTCAAAGGTAGGAAACTGTGCACATGTCATACCTTGGAATTATATAAAAAAAAAGTTATATGAATATCTGAATTATGAAAAAATTATATAAAAAGTTAAAGGTGCTAAATGTGGGAACTTTTTTATCTTTTTCTAAAAAGGGTCATGATTCAAGTAAGAAAGATTCTGCACCGATGTAATAACAAGTGCATCCTATGAAAATTTACAGAATACAATCAACTGCTATTTTTCCAGCCCCAGCAGAGCAATAAAGTTGCACAGTTATGCCAGAGAATACCAAGAAATGAGCAGAAAGAAAGGCAGAATTAGTTATGTCTTGCAGCACCGATGTTATGCTTAATGTTGCTATGGGAACAAGACAAAATTCAGACACCAACTACTTAAAAAAAAAAAAAAAATGCCACTAGTGGCCTTTATTTGACAGTGAAGGAGAGACAGGAAACAGAGCAGAGAGAACGGGGAAGACACGTGGCAAAGGATCATGGGGGCCAGGAGTCAAACCCGCGACCAGCTACATGAGAACTGTATCCTCTGTAGATGGGCCGCCCTCACCACTGTTCCACCAGGCAGCCCAGCCCATACACCGACTTTCACCTTGACCTGATGTCTCTGCCTTCATGGACACAGCCAGCCCGACTAATCAGTAGGAGTCACTGTAAATGTTGCTCTCCAACTACTTCAGCATCTATACATGTGCCAGTAGCAGGTTTCACTGCAGACCAAACTCTTTCTGTATCTTAAAGGGTTATTATATTTAAAATGTAAATAAAAAAGGGTACAACTCAAAAATGTTTAACTAATCATTCAAAGAGTACAATTACGCAGAATATCAATTTAAATATGGTGCTGTCATACTCCTCTTTCTGCAGGAAAACAAACAGCACTCATAATTATTTATAAACAGTCTTTTTCCATCTATAAAAGTCTCCTTCCATCAATATGTTATAAATGCACACTTTTTCACTGAAGGGAAATTTCCTTCAAATATAATATTATTATGTAAAGTATTTGAAGTAGAGGCCAAGCAATCACATCACTCACACCATATTACTAAATTAATATGTGTGTGAGACAATCACCTCAAGTGCTGCTCATGTGCTATAAATCTACACATTCACCTTTTTAAAACTGAAAAGGTTACTATTTTTGTACAACAGAGGTACAGTTTTCCCCACGACAACCTTACAATGTATCATGCTGTTGCGCAACTGTCCGCATGCAGGTCTTATCATTCACTGTCAACTCCGCTATGAGATGAAGTTTAAACAAAACAGGGGAGAAATTTGTTTTTCTGCCACTTCAGCCACTTCAGTGCACTGTGGTGCACTGTGCGCTAAAATGAGCATTTTACTTGTTTAACTTCTTTTCAGTCCTGAATGATTGCAGATGATATGAGCCAAGACATGGAGTTCCTTCATGTACTTTTGCAGACTTGGCATGTGAAATCACTTTCATTTTTGCACTTATTCATGTATTTATTTATTTACAAACCAATCTCAAGATACTTAGGTACACTGCATATTTTTAACAAATATTGCAGTTAAAATATAGTGTAAAATATAGTTTATGATCTACTGGTAGCCATCTGTTCTTTTGTACAAAGACAAACCTAATCAGATCAGCTTTGTAAAGTGTTGCTCATAACTCACAGATGCCAGAGAATCAAAGTACAAGGTCTAACCTTTGTACTGTGGTTTTATCAGAAGTGAGGTTGAAGTCCAAAACTGTCGTCAGATACAGGAGATCTCTTAAACCTGGTTTTAAAGTTTTATCTGTAAAACTTTTAACATAAATATTAAGTCTTCTACAATATATATATATATATATATATATATATATATATATATATATATATATATATATATATATATATATATATATATAATATGGACAGCTAAGGTCACACAAATAAAGGAGTGGATTTAACAGACAGAGTACAGAACACAGAGTGCTGCTATAGTGAAGAGCGCATTTAAGTCAATAAGGCTCATTTGTCTATCACTCTGCAGCACTTGTTACATGACATGCGTGGTTAGAGCTTTTACAGCAGCTGAAGGATGCAGAAGTGAGGACTTTACACCATGACAGGACTGTCACTCTCCACGCCAACAGCTCCCTGAAGACCGTGACAACGGACCCACGACGGCATAACGCACGCGCAAGGGGACAAGACCAGAACGTGAGTAAAATAAGCGGTAAGCCTACCTTTAATTTGTCGAAAAGTATGTGTTTTGAAGTAACTGTCCTCAGCCCTCTTGCTGCAGCCTGGGATGCCATGGATGCCGCCATGTTGACACGTAACACCTCTGACGGATGACGTTGAAGCACGTGTGGGTAAGGACGGGTCCGTTCATAGGTCAACAGGAAGAGGGGGCGGTCTTTCATAAAGACTCGCCCACATTCATGTAAATAAATCGGAACGATCCCCTGAGCTGTGGAGCTGAACTGTTGGAGTTGAGTTCTGAAATTATGACTTGCCTCAATAATAAATAAGAAAAAAAACTATTTTGAAGATTTTGTATGCTCTAAAATCCTTGTTATGTCTGAACATTTGAAATATGTAGATTTTAAGCACAAAAGGAGGAGTTTGCATAAATATGTTAGGATTTAATACAACACCTGATTTTATATCAGACACTATGGATAATTTAGAATTACAGCATGTGCTCTTGTCGTGATCCTTGAAATTCTGGTAAAGAATAAAAAAATAAAAAAAATAAAAATAAAAAAATAAAAATAAAAAAAAATCCATATTTTTAAACCCTGCCCAATAAAGACTTAATAACAGTATTACTGCAAGCTGACAGATTGTCGACTGAACCCGTCATAGAATTTCTGAAATGCCATTGAAATTTTTTCCCAGGATGAGTAAAGCTCAAATGCTATTTAACAGAGTCATGTGACTTCATGAAAAACACATTCAAAGAAACATCACTCCTCTTCTTTTGTGCTTGACAGTTGGTACGAGTGTTGTTGATGTTAAGCTTTGATTGATTTTCACTAAACATGCTGCTGTGAATTATGGTCAAACATCTCCACTTTTGTCTCATCATTCCAAAGGAAGTCCAAAAGTATTGTGGTTTGTTCAGATGTAACTTTAAAAACCTATGGTGTTTTGCAATGATCTTTCAGAATGAAATTATTTTTTTCTCCTGGAAACATGCTAAAAAGCCATGCTTGTTTAATCTACTTCTAATTGTATTGTTGTAAACATTTAATGTGCTAACTGAGGCCTGAGTCTGACATGCAGCTCCATGTTTTTTTTTTTTTGTTTTGTTTTGTTTTTTTTTTCTTTTTCTTGACAGTTACATCGTCTAACCTCGGGCTGAACTTGCTGGAACATCCACTCCAGTGTTCCAGGCCAGCAAACTGCCAATACCTCTGCTTTTAAATAGGTGTTCACACTTGCTGATGGTCAATCAAGGGGTGAAGGCTTGATACTTTGAGTCCAAATCAATAGTACAGAAAACTGAAATATTGTTGGGAAAAAAAAATATTGGTCTCCAATGTTAGGATTGACATCCATGACATGTCTGCGTGGGGTGATTTTTTTTTTGCACCACATAGGTTAAACTTATATAAAGCAACAAATAACTGCATAATTAGGGGCCTAGTATTTTGATTGATGGATGATATGACCAATGACTAACTATCATCACTTTGCCTTACTCTTGGCTTTTGAGCTTGCAAGACCTAACAGAGCTTTTTATATTCTTGTATTCAGAGGATTTTTCTTATATCCTTATTTTTCTTTTTTTGTTCTACCATAAAGCCTAGTGTGACACTCTTGTGTAATAGTACTCTGGTCTAGTAATGTGCATTAAAAGTAGCATGGCGAGATCTTGAACCAGAGAGACAGGGTCAGGGCAGTGGGCAGGTCCCTCAATCCCCCATCTTCCAGCCTCAGCCTGACACACAGGGGTGAGCCCCACAGACTAAGCCCACCCTGTCCTACCCCAGGACCACCATGACAGAGGACCCGAGCTCCCAGCGGGACAGTGAGCAGGAGAGGGGACAAGAGCAGCCAGCCCCAACCCAAAGACAGGGTCAGTTATTTAGTGATATCTTCCCAGAATGTTATGAATTAGAGTACAGTAGCAGATAACATGAACTCAACTGTCTGGGCTATTTTGCATGCACTGTGAACAAGTTTCTAAGGTGAATACCATTTAAAAGATTTTCCAACCAGTGAAGTGGAATCTATACACTGTATAAGGTGTAGATTGGCATTTTCTGTCATCAAGTTCATGTTTCTTGCACAGTTGGGTCCAAAATCCAGTAGTTGGTTGAAGATGTATTAGTCCCATTTTGTGCATGGTAAACTTAATGTGCTGTCTGACTCTGATATGATTCTGTATATTATAGAAAGTAATTATTTTTTGAGGAAGACAAAATTATTACTTCAATACTGAAGCGGGCAGGGCTAGATTAATGGTCTGGGAATTCATATTTGATTGTGTAGAAGATTTAAAATGAAGATATTCTAAAAAGTGTTTACTCATGATGCCATATAAAAAAAAAAAAAAAAAAAAAAAAAAGAGATGAAACAGCAGTAAAACCGTCCTGGTGACGACTTGGGTCGACAGATAATTCAAAGCTTCATAGCTGCTGGTTTTGGGATTGACTGATCACGGAGGATTATAAAGTAAACAAAAGAAGAAAAAAAATGTAATAACGGCTGGCGACATAGGACGAGCTCCGGACGGGACGTCTCGGGTTGTTGTCTTAAAGGGTTTTTTTAATGTTCTGTAATGCTTCAGATGTTTTATGTAAAGCACCTTGAATTGTCTTGTACACGAAATGTGCTATACAAATAAACTTGCCTTGCCTTCCCATAGTTCTGAACCAAATGGAAAAAGAAGCTGAGTTATTGCTGTGAAAATTTGTTGTTGAAGTGTCATGCTCTGTTCTATCCATTTGTGGAAATATACAGGTTTATTGTTGACTCTGCAATCTCTGACATTCCAAATGGGGATGCATTTCAATTGTGCAAGTGTTGTGATTTGATAAAATTTCCACCAGGCTGTATGGGCTGAAACTATTGTTGGTGTTTTGAAGCAGGGGTATTTTTTGATGGCCTGCCTATGCAAAGAAAAGTCTGTAATTTGAATGTTTTTTCAAATTGTTTATTAAATTCTAACCAAATAGTTTCTGAAAGGCTTTCATTAGTCCATTTGTACATAAATATTGAAGCTGATTGCCCAGAGAGTAAAGGTAGGAATGCTGAGCCTCTAGTCCATCTTGGGTTTTTGCTTTTGTTAAAGTGGTCTGTTTGATTCTTTAGGTCTTGTTTTGGCAGAAGAATTTAGATGTTTGAGTTTACGGATTTAAACCAGGTGATGGTGAGCTGTGTTGGGATCGCTGCAAAGCTGGATTTTAATTTAGGAGGTATTATCATTTTGGTGACCATGATAGATAACAATAAGTTCATCCAGCGTCGGAGGTTGGAGTCCATTGGTTTTAATATTATTGTTGAGTCCAACAAGCTGACAACTTATTGCCTTGGTATGTGATGTGGCTGCTGCATAGAGGGACAGGAGGTGTATGGGTTGTCATGTCCCAGCTACTGGTGTGCAATGAAAGAATAAAGGATTTGTTCCAGTGGACTGAATATTTAGAAGTATCAGAAAAAAAATCAATAAGTGTAATAATTTTTTTTTTTCAGTGTGAAACTACATGACATATACAACAGGTCTGCTGACACTCTCAGCAGTTTTAAATCAAGGTTAAAAACGTTTCTATTTGCCACATTTTATCATAATAATTAACTTTTATTTCTTCCATTTTATCTACATTTTTAATTCCTAAATCAAAAACAACTGTTGATTAACTTTTTGCATTTTTATTATTATTCTATCTTTTTATTTCCTCTTTTTTTAATGTAATGCTCTGTAATGCTTATGTAAAGCACCTTGAATTGTCTTCTACACGAAATGTGCTATACAAATAAACTTGCCTTGCCTTGCCTTGCCTTACATGATGTTTGTCCATTATTGATGACAGTGGCTGATGGTGAAGTGTAGAGAGTCTTGATCCAGTTACAGGATGACTTTCCAAAACCAAAACCTCTCTGATGTGGGAAAAAATGAATTTCCAGTTAACCCTATCAATATTTATATCTTTTTCTGCTTCAAGCATAACTATTAAATATAAATTATGTCAGTTGAACTGAGGAGTGATGTGTTAAGTGAAAAAAAATCTGAACATTAGTGAAGTCTTCTTATTTTAAAAGGGTGAATGTTGTGTGTTTTGAATTGTACAAACAGACCATAGCAGCCAAAACTTGGTCTGGAAGGGTCCAGGTGGCGACATCAGAAATGTGAAAGGAATGAGGATTTTATTGGACTGAATGTAAGGTAATGTTAATTACCGTCATAAGTTAGCATGAGCTAAGCTGAGCTAAAATAGCAAATTTATGACAACTAAACTACGAGAGGCGTGCTCCAGCTTATTCCATCCATTTGCAACATGGCTCCATACAGAATGAGCAAATAGAGGCTTCAACAGCACTCTTCAGAAAACTTGTGTGTGGCATCACAGGGGGTTTGCCCAGTTCCTCTTATAGAGTCTGTGAGATCAATAATCGAGTAAATCTGACTAACTGCACCTGGCTGCTGCTTACCTTCTTAATTCCTATAAAAAGAACAATGTGTGTGCTTTGTTTTTTAATCACTGTTCCTGTATTTTGGCTTACTTTTATGTAAAATAACTCACATGGTGTAATATGTCATGTGTTGCCGATGTCTGATGTTGTATTTACCTAATCTTTAGACCTGGACAAGATGATTATTTCATCGTGTCAAAATATAAAACCTTGGAAGGGAAGTGTTCTTTGTTTATCATGTCTGCATATATTTGCTCACATTTATGGCAGTGTATTGTGCACTTTAATTTTACAGTAGCTATTTAAAATTCACGCTCTCTGACCACTGGTTGATTGCTGAGTCAGTGCTGGAAGTAGCCCTCCTTCTGGCTAATGGGTTACGTCTGGAGTGAACAGGGGGTGGGGGGGTGGCCGTTGCATCAAACATCACAACCGAAACCACCACACACATCTACACACACCACAGCACACACCACATGCACCACACCATCACTGTTTTGTGTCTTTGTCCTTTGGTGCTTCACTGTCAGTGACTTTAGACTTCCCTGACAGAAGCAGGATGTCAGCTTTTAATAAAATATGTCAGATCAGACTGTCAAAGGCTACTCACTTTCACTCACACCGGAAAAAGAAGAATCTGTTGCAATATCCTATATGTCTGACTTAAAGTAAAGGTTACGCCTAAAGTTGGCACTAACTATAAATATATATCCAAACAATTTAAAGAAAACAAAAAAATCAACAAAAGGAGATATCTGGGTCGTCAATCTGGCAGTAAATTATTAATTTATGGGAATTAATAATGTGCACATTTGCTTTAAAGTGTTATGAAATTGGTATATAATATGTACAGATGACTGCATGTGTCACTCAAATAAAATAACCTTTCCATTTATTCATGTAAAAGTGACTTCAGAATTCACTGCAAGTGGGGAAGATAATATTTAATTTTTCTCTCATATTGAACATTTATGTTGTCTCAGCAGATGGAAAATAGTCACAGTCTTCTTTATTCATCTGTGGGTTGGAATTAATTATTCATAGTATTCATTTTAATCATTCACTCAATTTACATGATGTAAGTAGACACTAAAGGGCCCGTCATGGATGTGGAACGCTGAGTGGAGCTGGAGCATCTCCATCCAGCGTGTGACCTTGTGAGCAGAACAAACAATCATTGTGCTTAGTGGAAAGGTCTTGGTTGGGAGTCGAATCAGAGAGCGTGGGATGTGCGAGCTGATCTTGTCTGAATAGCTAAATGGCCCACTCACGTAGTCCTCCAGAGCCCTCATTACATGCCGCATCTTGAAAGGGCAGAGAGGGCAAAGCGATCATAAAGAGCAGTGATTATGACAGAGGGAGAGAGAGATACTCACTTAGAAACCATCAGTGTCAGCAGGTTACAGAGGACAAGACAGAGGGGAGGAGATGATGATGAACAGCTACAGCCAAGAGATCGTTTTCTGAGCCCCGTTATGCTCAAATAACCAAGTCTACATGATAAAACCTTGAAAAACTTTTAAAATGTGCAAATAGTAGTCACTTTAATGTCAGCTGGAAGAGAATATGTCTCATGTTTATTTGATCATTTCACTCTTAGCCTCCTTCTTTCGGGTGATCCATAGCCAGTGATCCATATTCCTCACAGCAAAATATTATTCAGTTGCAAGGCATTTTAACATAAGCACAGTAAAAGCCCAAATGGAGTGAAAAGGACTACACTGGAATAATATCTCAGTATCTCAAGAAATACTTTTGAATGTATGAACTGTCCACCCTGCCTCTGTGTGTCACTGAAGAGCATGCTCAACTTAAGACTTAAAAAAAAAAAAAAAATAGAAATCACTAGGAGCCAAATTCATGCAGAATCACCGATGGGTTATTCAGTCGAGCATTTCCAGGATTTTGTTTCTTTTTTTCATGTCCTCTTTCATGTTCATGCTTTCCATTTGTTTATTGTGCAGTAATAAGCTCAGTTCTCCTCTCCACAGCACTGCTTTTCAGACCTGTCAAAATATTAATGCACATCTAATACAACTGACCTTTTCTCACTTGGGACTTTTGTGTTATTTATTTTGCACTGATTACAAACCATATTATTCTGGATGTCACAGAACTATCTTTGAAAGTTTGGAAATGTGAAATGTATGACTGTATTTAATCCAAAAACTGCTATGATGTGTGACTGGTGATATAAAAAGAAGAAAAAATGTGGGGAAAAAAGAGCATTGCAAAGTCCATCATAGCAATTAGAACACACACTTGAAAAAAGTAATCATTTTAGTTCTTGGTTATATGATGAATGCTTTTTATGAAATATGCTTTCTGAAAAATATATTATGTTTTCATCTCATAATATAACTGGAAATAGCGGTTGCTTGTTTACCATACTGCTATTTCCTGTCACCAACAGAGGTATTACTTAAATAATGCATTGCTGATGCAAATGTCATCATTTATAGCCAATGCATACAGTTTACTACATTAATTCACTGAAGTTATGTATTCAGTTTTGCGTTGAGAAGTGAACTGGATATTATATTATCAAATTATTTTATGTTTTAATAAATGGATGATACTACCCAGCAGATTAGATTCTAGATTCCTCATCAAGAAACAGTTCACTCAAATTCTTATTTTCACCTTTGCAACCAATCGTCAGTGGTCTGTGGGTATTTGCATATTACACTGCCCTTTTTATATTTTTATCCTTCTGCTCATCTCCTCATTGAAACCTGGATGAATGTGGTGACAAGAAAATAAATTTGCAGTTTGATTGTGAGTCTCCATTTGGTGAAGACACAAGTCATCAGAGGAATGGAGCTGAGGAGCCACAGTTCCCAGCAGGCTGTGGTGAACTTTGTTTCCCTCCTCACACCTAAACAGTTACTGGGTGCTGACACACAGACTGCAGGACCACACTGTCAATCTTTCCTCATCTACCATCCCTCTCTCTCTCTTTTAAACTTCAGGCTGTGGTGTGTTTCTTCTTCTCTGTCTCCATTTGCTGGTTTTCTTTCCCCACCCTGTTATCTTTGTTTTCACTTTCACACACTATGCGTGTGTCCTCTCTCCTGACCCGCCTGTGGGAGCTCTCTCCTCAGCTCATGTGTGCGAGCTGAGGAGAGAGCTCTGCACAGCCCTCCTGATCACTGGAGCCTCATCAAGCATCAGTCAGAGCATGAAAAGAAGACTTTGTTGATCTCATTAATTCATTCTATTCATTTTGGAAAGGATAGAAAAAGGGGCCAAGAACCATCTCACAAGTTCACACATCTGTAAAAACACATAAATAATGCATTGGCTAAGAGAACAAAAGGCCCAAACAACAGGCAGCACATCCAACAGTAAGGGCGCATTTGTTCGTACATGTTCTAAAAATACATATCAAGACAGGAACTGGGATCTTCATTAAATAGGATTTGGAGTCTGCCTTATAATACACTGCTTGGCCTGAAAAATAAGATAAAATGAAATAAAATCTCCAATCATGATCAATTTTTCCAACCACATTTCTTTCTTGAAGATGATTTTTCACTACTGTCCAACCAGGTCTTGATAATACACTATATAGCCAAAAGTATTCGCTCACCTGCTTTGACTCACATATGAGCTTTAGTTCATCCCATTCCTTATCAATGTGACATGGGTCCACCCTTTGCGGATAGAACAGCTTCAACTCTTCTGAGAAGGCTGTCCACAAGGTTTAGGAGTGTGTTTATGGGGATTTTAGACCATTCTTCCAGAAGTGCCTTTGTAAGGTTACACTGATGGTGGCTGAGAAGGTCTGGCTCTCAGTCTCTGCTCTAATTCATCCCAAAGGTTTTCTATCAGGTTGAAGTCAGGACTCTGTGCAGGCCAGTCAAGTTCATCCACACCAGACTCTGCCATCCATGTCTTTATGGACCTTGCTTTGTGCACTGGTTCCCAGTCATGTTGGAAGAGGAAGGGTCCAGCTCCAAACTGTTCCCACAAAGTTGGGAGCATGGAATTGTCCAAAATGTATTGGTATGCTGAAGCATTCAGAGTTCCTTTCATTGGAACTAAGGGGCCAAGCCCAGCTCCTGAAAAACAACCCCACACCATAATCCCCCCTCCACCAAACTTTACACTTGGATCAATGCAGTCAGACAAGTACCGTTCTCCTGGAAACCACCAAACCCAGACGCTTCCATCAGATTGCCAGATGAAGAAGTGTGATTCAGCACTCCAGAGAACGATCCTCCACTGCTCTAGAGTCCAGTGGTGGCTGCTTTACACCACTGCATCTGACGCTTTGCATTGCACTTGGTGATGTATGGCTTGGATGCAGCTGCTTCACCATGGAAACCCGTTCATGAAGCTCTCTGCACTGTTGTTGAGCTAATCTGAAAGCCACATGAAGTTTAGAGGTCTGTAGTCAGTTGGCGACCTCTTCACACTATGCACTTCAGCATCAGTTTATGTGTCCTATCACTTCATGGCTGAGTTGCTGTCGTTCCCAAACTCTTCCATTTCCCTATAACACAGCTGACAGTTGACTGTGGAATATTTAGGAGTGAGGAAATTTAACAACTGGATTTGTTGCACAGGTGTCATCCTATCACAGTTCCACACTGGAATTCACTGAGCTCCTGAGAGCGACCCATTCTTTCACAAATGTCTGTAGAAACAGTCTAGGTGCTTAATTTCATACACCTGTGGCCATGGAAGTGATTGGAGCACCTGATTCTGAATAAGCAAATACTTTTGACAATATAGTGCATGTTGAACCATTTTTTATTCAATTTCCAAAGTTTCAGCAAGCTCCTCCGTTGCTTTTTTCGCTTGATGCCGACCAATAATTTGACCCTTTAGTCATCTGGACATATTCCAGTATAGCTGTTGAAGGAATGAGAAACTCCTCACTGCATCAGTAACAAAACTTGTTACTGCTAAATAGCTGATTGAGGTCAGCTATTTAATTAGCTAAATCCAAGTTGAAACTATTATTAATTTTCTAATAATAATAATAATAATAATGATAATAATAAAAGGGGAAACTAGCCAGAGAGCTGTTAACGTAACAGTTGCGCTTACGAAAAGACTTACTGCTGAGTCCACAAGCCTGTATTGTTTAGCAGGTTTGTCACATAGACAGCAGGCAGACTTAATGACAGGGAAATTAAAATAGGCAAAAGAGATGATGTCCAGAGCTGAAAGTGACTGAGATCAGACAGCGGAGGGTCATTGCCACACTGTGCTCAGCACATCTTGATATGACAGACGGAAAACATAATTAGTCATCATTTTCTGTGCTAACTCATGGAGATCGCAATGTCACAGCTATGCATATGTATAAGCCTAAACTATCCCTCTTATCCTTCCTTTAGCTTCCAGAGAGTTTGTCCAGAGTCTGGCACAGTAAACATATTTTCTTTTAGAAGACAAGCAGGGCAGACTTTCCCGCAGCATTGACTGCCATACCTCAGTGTTACCCACTATAACGTTCACTTTTCCACCCTGAAATCCATAACAGCCGAAGAACATAAAATTGCCAAAGCTTGGTTTGTGTCTGCTCTGAATGTCAGCACTGGAGATTGAATCAATACAACGACAGAACCTGCCACATCTTAGTTATCTTTTTACCCCAGACGCCTGTCAGCCACACTCAGCTGGAGGCCGTCCATTAATGTGTTGTGGAGTAACATTCAGTCCCATGCTTAGAGACAGATGCATCAAACAGTGCTTGTGAAGTGTAGGGTCTGAATGTATGATGTTCCTGCAAGTTTTGCAGCAGATCCCAGGATGGAAATAACCAGCTAGGATCAAAGGAGGAGTGATATGATATTGTGATATTAGATGAAAGGATCTTTAATTGAAGTGACTGAATCTCTTAATCATTTGTGCATGTGAGTAAATGCATTTAGCAGCAACGGTGGGCCCTCAGCACCTCTATACACCAGTGGCACCATGCATTAAATGGGTTTTGCTGTACTGTAGCAGGAGGGGGTTGTGGAGGCTTTCTTGTATTCTCACAAAGGGAAATGAATGCTGACAAACTCTCAGCTTCAACAATGTGAGGAGAGGTGACATCAGAAAAGTTGGCATCAATAGTGTTCTTTTCTTTTTTCCCTTGTCTTTTTGTTTTTCTTCAGCCTTCAGTATCACACACAGCATGGCTCACTGCACAAGCAAGCATAGAATTGATAACCCAAACAAAACCAAACACACACACACGTGCGCACACACACACACACACACAGAAGCACCGTGGCAAGGCCATCTGAGGCTTGGAGAGTGCTTAGATGTGCAAATGAGAGTAAGAGGAGCCAGATTCCTTCTCAAGCCTCTCTGTACATGCTCTACCACCTCTGTCACCAAAGGAGAACCTGGTCACGCTTAAAAACTATTTGTTGCTTCCCCTCTAGCTTCCATTCCTCTTATGCTCTTATGGACGCCGAGTATATCAGCACCCTCCTTGCCTGTGACCTCGAAGAAGCAGCTGGATGCCTCTCATCCCTTTCCCTCTGAAGGCCACATCTTCACACGGACACACAGATGGGTGGGAAGACAGACAGACAGAGCTGAATTGGTTAGCCTCTGAATCCATGGAACAGAAAGTAAACATAGTTATTGCATATAAAACTCCAGGCGTGCAGTGATGGACAAGGTGCCTTTTTTCAGTGTATTCCAGACACCAAACATCTGTGTCTGTATGGACAAGCATGAAAAATGGATGCAGGTGGAATGGTGGGAAATGTCAATAAAGAAATCAAAGCAATCAGGATACTGAAAGGGGATATTGGTGGGATAAATCATGTCCTTGATGACGAAGGTCACGGAGGTTGAAGGAAGGAGGAAGAGGAAACAGAAAAAAAGAAGGGAGGGGGGTGCAAATGGCAAGATGCCATGTGCTCAGGCTTGCACCCAAAGGAATAGTCCAAAGACACACTTTATTCAAGGGTGTGATTCAGAGTGTGACTCTTGATGCAAAGTCATTTGTGACACTATGACCTTTGAAGGGCTCCATTCTCCTGTGTGTTATTTCTTTTATTTAAGCCATGTGTTACTGCCTCTTTCTCTTGGGAAATGATGATGGATAAACCCTTGGGTTTGAGATTAGCTCAATAGAACATTATTGCCTGCATCAGAAAAGCTGCTACGCTGCATGATCATTGATGGATGATGGTTCCTAAAATGGTTTTCCAGGCAAAATGATATCTAAATGTATTTTTCAGTAGTGGAAATGTTTTCTGTTGGTGCTGTTTCTGCACACTGATGCATGATGATTCGACTTCTTGGTTTTCGTCACATAATATAACTGGAAATAGCGGTTGCTTGTTTACCATACTGCTATTTCCTGTCACCAGCAGAGGTATTACTTAAATAATGCATTGCTGATGCAAATGTCATCATTTATAGCCAATGCATACAGTTCACAGTCCCAAGGAAAACAACCTCTCCATCTCAAAGGTAAATGCTTAACTTAGGCGCAGTAGCATTCTCCAAGATGCATGTAGATGAAGGAACTTGAAGGAGGGAGTTATCTAAGGCTCCATTAACCTTGTACGTGTTGAGGCACCTCCACTATCCTAAGCCCTCATCGAGTGGGAAACCTCTGGGGACCTTCTACTAATTAACCTTGTGGAGAAACCCTCAGTAGAGGGAGGTTGAGACCAGAATAATAAGGAGCCTTTGCCAGGCCATTAGTGGGAAGATTAACACATCCAACCTTCAAGTAGCTTTTTGACACAAAACCAATATTTGTCAGCACCGGTTTGGGCTGTGGTGTGACAAAGCTAAATTCTAAGTGGCACCTGTGGTTCAGCCTCTTGTCGAAGGTCATCCATCACACAGTCTTTTTTTTCCGTTCTTTTAAAGGAAGATAGACTTTTGAACACCTTTAATTTAATGCCTTATGTGAAATGTGCTCATCTTGTCATTTACAGGGAAAGGCATGGAAAAAACGTTTGATACAAACCAATGGAAACTAAGGCTAACGAAGAGAGAGAAAAACATGTAAACCATCACACCTACAGGCGATTTTGAATCATTAATTTTCTTGACCGACATGTTTGGACTGTGGGAGGAATTCAACGTAAGATGGCACATTTTCAGAAAGTGGGAAACAAACTGAGGAATAATGATGCATTATGCTGACAGTTATAATTGTTAAGCAGCACACAGCAGAGGATTGTTAACACTGTTTAGTGCTTACACTATTTACTGAAACAGGCGGAGAACCCATTTGATCTATATACCGTGTGCTCTTGAATTCTAGTGAGTTTAGCACATTGGTCTACATACAGTTACAATCAGAAGGTTACTTAGAGTTTAAGAAAAAAAAAACCCATGACTGATTGATGTCATTGAGGATTCCTGATTTTTTTTTCTTACATCAATTTTTTTCTTTAAATGCCAGAAT
>JAGFBZ010000376.1:2162500-2230000 GCA_018398805.1 Hirundichthys speculiger | reverse complement strand
CAACATAGGACCTGGTTTTAAAAGTTCTTGCTGTATGCTGACAGTAAATGGGAGTTAACAGATTACTGCAGCCCCTATCGTGCCGCTTAGAGCTGGCCCTCAGGGAAGAGAATGTATTAACAATAGATGTATACTCACAGCACTGCCCTGTTCGCCAAATTTCTCAAAGCTTGAGAGAGCCCTGTGATGCCGTATATTGCTTGCAGATATCAAGGTCAGCCACTGGACCACATTCACAGAGATTAGTGAATCATAAATCAGGAAAGTGAGAAAGAATGGGCCCCTGGTGTAATGCAGAAGTGATTATGAACACAAATGGGCACTCTTTTCAATAAAAAATGAGAATTATGAACTGACTTCATGATAGTGGGAAGGTGCTTACAGGAGCATTAACAGGAGGGCACAGATGCAAGACCACCTCTGAATCAAGCTTTTTTAGTGTCACGTTCAGGAAAAAGAGGACCATGAAAGTGCTGGGACCAATCTGAGATCATTTTCTTCCAGTGATGACAACAAAAAAATCAAGGTGATCTTTAATCTAATCAAACTGAAGTTTTAAAGATATATTGTCTCGGGTTTAACAGTTTGAGAAGTAGCATCATTTAGTTTCCTTTAATTTTTCTTCCGTACAAAGTAGTCATTTGTAAGTTAACACTTGATGGTAGGAATAAACCTATGAGGTTTCCACATGGGTGAGGTTTAATTTTATATATCTGTCTGTTGGAGTTACACAGAGTTCAAGTAAAAAGAAGGTGTTACATACTCAAAAACAGAGATAAGTAAGGAGTAAAAGTTTTATCCATTAAAAGACATTTGGTATAGATACATTAACACAGAATTATCCGTCTTCAGAACCGGATGCATGCTCTTTTTTAACCGCGCAGGTACAAAGGAGCTTTTGTGGTTTAAAGTACACATTTGTTCAGCTTCAGCTTCAACTTAACATTCAGTTCCTGCAGTCACTTAGAAGGTAAACTGGTGAAGGAATACAGATGGTGAAGGAAAACAAAGTGCTTCCTCTGCTTCTGAGTCACATAGTCATCCAGTTTTTTTTGTCCACATCCTACCACAGAAAATAAGCTATCAAGGTGACCTTGATGCCTCTGAGCCCAGAGATATCAGTGCTGATCCTGGATAATGTTAATATACTCAATTCAATTTAATTCAAAAATACTTTATTGATCCGAAGAGAAATTAAATTGTTGCAGTCATTGTCGTTATTTAAGTCTCTTCATTGATTCATTACAGGTGGTTATTGCTCAGGAAAGATCTATAGCGTCTGATCTGAAGAAGCCTCTGAATGAAGACACTGTTGTTGAATCACTGTGTTGTGTAGAGGATGTTCAGAATTGTCCCTGATGTTCTTCATTTTATGAAGATCCTCCTGTGCAGAATCAGTTCCAGAGGCTCCAGAACAGTCCCCAGAACAGAACCAGCTTTCTTCGTCAGTTTGTTCAGTTTCTTTAAGTCACTGGTTCTGATGCTGCTCCCCCATCAGATGACTGCAGATGAGACTGCACAAGATAAGCAACATCTTACCATAAACACTGAAGCAACCTGAAGTCTACTCTGTCCCTTCTTATAAACAGCATCACCGTTGCATCTACAGTCCAGTCTGCTTGTCCAGGTGAACACAGAGGTATTTATAGTCCTCCACCACCTTCACTTCTTTTCCCATGATGGCAATAATATTTGATGTATAAAAATCACAAGCATCTCCTTTGTCTTGCTCACATTTAAGATGAGATGATTGTTCCCACATCATGCCAGAAAGCAGTCCATCAGTTCTCGGTATCGAGTCTCTGGTCCATCACTGATTCACCCCACAACTGCAGAGTCATCTGAGTATTTCTGCAGATGACAGGACTCTGACTGGTGCTGGAAGTCTGATGTGTACAGAGTGAAGAGGAGTGGTGAGAGTACAGTGCCCTGTGGTGCTCCTGCTGCTGCTGACCCTCTGCTCAGACACACAACCATTCAGTCTCACAAACTGTGGTCTGTTAGTCAGGTAGTCACTGATCCAGGTGATTGTGGAGACTTCCACCTGTGTCTTCTGGAGTTTCTTTCAAAGTAACGGAGGCTGGTATTAAATGCACTGGAGAAACTGAAGAACAGTAAAGAACAGTGCTGCCTGCTTTGTCCAGATAACTGTGGCTTTGTTGAAGCAGGTGTATAATGGTGTCTTCAAGTTTTTTGCACGGTAAAAGTTTAAGTGGCATATAGAAATGTCAACCCTAGTCCAGGTGGTTATATTAGATATTACAAAGGGCTGTTCTTATTCAGTGCCAGCTGAGGGATCACAGATCAACTCCTGTCCAGCCCAGATTAGCACTCTCAACATTTAGGCACTGAAATTCATCCTTCATACCTTGAATCATTTAATACAAGGTGTGTGTGTGTGTGTGTGTGTTTTATTTACACTTTCCATAACATCCTAACTTTCTCTGATTTGGTGTTGTGAATAACACACCAGATCAGGGGGTAGGGTTAAAGCTCCAATGAAGCTGTCAAATTCAAATATTCAAAGTTTTCTGTCTACTATTTCAGATGTCAGACTTCACAAAGATACAAAATGTAAGCAAATCTATATTTGTTAGATTATTTCTTTGTTGTAACAATGCTTCTTGGCAATAAGTCTTAGACCGTTGGAAAGCCTGATTATTTCTCTTTTGAATGGTGTTGTGTTTGTAAGGGAACATGGAGTTATGGGATGGACAGCAGCGCTCAGTATGTGGGTTGCATTCATGAAAAATTTGACAAATCTTCTCTGCCAATGTTGAACAGCTTTTTTATTTATTTCTTATTTTTTTGCTGGTGACTCTTGTTTGGTGTTGTTTGGTGGACTGGATGCTTGAAGTATGAAGGGAAAAGACACATTGACAGTCTTCTTGGGATGCCCACTTGGTTGTGTTGAAACACCAGCTTGAATTTGCCCGATCGCACGGATCACCCTATTCAGATCAGTCAAATATGGCATGTTGATTCTTGGCGAAAACATCAACTGAATCAATGCATTACTTTAAGGGTATTTGGTTATTTATAATTTATAGCAGCATGGTGGCTGATTGGTTCTTTTTCCATCACAATTTCAGCATATACCATGCACCTTGTTACACACTAAACCTTACTACGAACGCTGTCCAGGCTTCTATTCCCTCCTTGTTATAACCATCGTCTCACTATTTTCTTTTAAACAGAGCCCCCCACCCCCCTCAAAACATCTCTGAAAAGCCTGAACGTCTCAGAACATTTGATGGTGCTAAATCTAGTGCTTAATGTTTTTCTTTAGTGCTAAATAAGCCAGCTTGCCCACACAGAGATACTAAACTTGCATTTTTGGATAGCTGCCAATCAACAGCCCGCTGCTTGGACAGGCAGAGTAAAAGAATCTATTGTTTTTTTTTTTTTTTTTTTTTAGGAAGGGAGAGCCTGGAGCAAAGTGATGAGTGGGGTCAGCAGCTGAACAAGCCAAGCATGCTGTCATATTGGCCTTGCCTCCACTTCTCAGCTTCTAGTGCATGATTCTTTTGATCCAGTACTGAGAAAGAGAAGCATAAAGAATAAAGCACAAATTATAAACTTATTCTAAGAGTTGTTTGTAAGAGTGTCTATATTTCTTAGCAAAATCTGAGCTGAACTGAGTCATACTTCAAGATTGCTTGGACATTTTCGGCTTTTGGCTCAGGAGTGAAATTGAACACAGTTCAGTTTAGGTTTGCACAGTAAGACAAGTGTGAATAACTATATCTATGAGGTAAACAGAAGAGAAAATTCTTTCACAATACGAACGCATCTAAAGGCGGCTTGACAATTTCAAATCTAAAAACAAACAGCAAAGTTCAAGCAGAAGATAGGAAAAGGCCTTAGTTTGGTACACAGACCTAGAATATGTGAGTTCAGCTCCAATGACCTCTTTGACTGGAAAGCCATGTTTCCTCTGATAGGTACGGCTCAATTCAGGTCGGTGCAATTAAAGTACTAATCAACTGTGTCTGAAATTGGTGTGTGTGATTTTTAACTGACCAATCACCTGACTGCAGTGATTCTAGCTCCACGTTAAGTGCACTTACTGGTTTTAGCAACCCCAACAGAAGGGTGGACTGGTTATTTTGTTACCCTTTCCAATTTTTGTCACCAGAAATGCAAAAAATGGTTCAAAAATGTCTTGGCTTGGAGGTCAGCACTGTTGCTTTACAGCAAGAAGGTTCCTGGTTCGAACCTCACATGTTCTCCTCGTGCTTGCGTGGATTTCCTCCCGGTACTCCGGCTTCCTCCCACAGTCCAAAGACATGCATGTCAGGTTGATTGGTGGTTCTAAATTGCCCGTAGGGGTGATTGTGAGTGTGCGTGGTTGTTCGTCTACATGTGGCCCTGCGATGGACTGGTGACCTGTCCAGGGTGTACCCCTGCCTTTCACCCGAGGAGAGCTTGGATAGGCTCCAGCAGATCCCCGTGACCCTGCAGAGGATTAAGCGGGCATAGATAATGGATGGATGGATGGATGGTCTTATACATGGCAACATCACTCAGAGTCAGTACTGTGACGAACATGCTCTCAGAAAACACACAGCTCTCTCTGCAAAGAATAAATAAAAATAGGACCTGCGGGGATTTGATTTGCTCAGTAGTTCTTGATGTGCACTCTTGTGAACTGACCATAGATCCTGTTTCTGATTCAGACTTCTGTAAGCAGTGACTCACTCTGAAGCTTCACCCCCTCAGCAGGTGACCATGTTACAGCATCAGTTGGTAAGAGGCTGGCGATAGGTGCAAGGGAAGGACACTGAGAGTCTGAGAGTAATTAGTATCGTGCACATAAGTGGGTTATTTTCTCTAAAGAAATGCTTAATCACCCAAATCTTTTTCTGCATAACATTAAGATCTTTTACTCAAGAGATTCTATCATTACAAGGGCTTGTGTAAGATCATCAGTCATGATAAGAAACACTGCATTATAATTTTGAGATACAAACCTAATTATTTGAAGGTTTCTCGCGATCATGACACCCTATGTGACATTTTTTTCTAGGTGTTAGAAATGACTGTCTCTCAGAAAATACTGTAACTGTAACTAGAAGTACACGACACTCAGTCACAACACTCAGTGTGATTCACCATTTTACAAGAAGGCAGCACAAAAATGGTTCTTTGGGTGAACAAAATAATAATTACTTCTAAGGTAATAAATGATTAATAAGATGTAAGTTAGCACTGTTCACTGTATGGTCCAAAGACAATTAAAAATGCTATGTTTACATTTAGCATATATATTTTAGTTTATAATGAGTAAGGGAGGTCCTTGTTAAACTAGTAACATTCCACATTTATCCTCACTATTTTCTTAATTGGCTAAAGACAATAATTTTGCAAATGTCAACCACTGAAAACCTGGAGTGGAAGATACTGGAGCCTCCTGTACTAAAAGTACATCTTGAACAAAAGCTGAAATGTGAAACTAAGCCAGTGTCAAATTCATATATTTCTAATAAAAGAAACATTTAAATCAACCAGAAGTGAAGATCATTAAACAATTAATTAATCTAAAGAGGTAATTACAAAACTAATATCCAGACCAACTCATAATCAGTGTTTTATATTCAAATGTAGTATTTTTTATTTTTTTTCTACGTGTGCAAATGCATTGCCTTTGGCTCTTGTCTATCTAAAATTAGCCTTTCACGCCATAAAAAGTGTATGTACGTGCATGTGTATATATATTTATGTATAAATATCAATCTAATGTCTGATGAAGCCCTGCTTCAATATTTCATAACCCTGTCAGGTGAATCCATCCAAATAAAAGACACCACGTTTTGCTGCTTAGTTTTTTTGTTTCCATTTATTTCCTTACCGTTTCATGTATTAGCTGTTGGTCAGTGGCTGTAAGAGCTGTGGGTTCCTGCATTCGGAGCAAATTTCCTGCTCATGACAGCTTCTCTCTGGGGAGTGACACTCTAGTCTGGTGCAGTGAGAGCAGAGTGCACAATACACTTAGTACACAGCAGTGAGTAAAGCAGACCATACACCGCGGCCGAAGAGACTAGTGCCTCACCTTTACTTGACCTGGTATGGGCTCAGTCAGTCTCAGCAGGCAGTGCTGCTCCTCAAAAAAAAAAAAGAAAAGAAAAGAAAAAAGTGCCAGGGAAAGGCCTATGGATGCACACACAGACAACGCTTGGCAGCTGCAGTGACACTCATCTCCTATGGGTGGCTGAATAATATTACATGCTTGGTTTAGACACAAGTGTTTGTTATAAATAACTAGGTGGTTATGAGGCTATATAAGCGCTGTGTTGTAAATAAGTGTAACATAAACGTAAAAAAGAAATCAATGGACTTCTTAATCAAAACCAAACACACCCTACAATATAAACCCTGCAAAATAAATTATTGAAACATTGCCCAAAGATCAAACTCATTTAGAGTGCAGTTCAGAATATTATAATGTTATTCTGTTGTATAGTCCTTGTACGCCACATGAATGCCCTTTTTGACTTCCAGAATGAGACTGTTCCAGGTAAAGGAAATTCACTCCAGAGATGAGGCGAAAGAAGCCTTTCTCTACTGTATATGCTCTTTCACCTATTTTTTTCAGTGTATATTTTGATTTATATTCATATTTTAGTATATATTTTTGTTAATATTCATATTTTATTTTATTTAAATTTTATGTTCTCTTCTAATTGCACTACATGTTAAATTTCTTCTGTTTCTTATTTCTTCTATTCTTGTAAGGAGCACCTGCGACGAAAACAATTTCCCTTCGGGGATCAATAAAGTATTTCTGATTCTGATTCTGATTCTCTGGCTCACAACCGACTTTCCTCATATGTTGTACACCACAGGGTTTTTTTTTTTTTTTTTTTTTTGCTTACAGCATATGTAAATCCAAGCCTTCACCTGTAGATACATAAATGCAAGGAGAACATGAAAACTTGATCAGCTCTGAGCATATTTACTCTGAGGCTGCGCCACCCACTCAGTCGCTGCGCAACTTTTCCTGCTTTCATGAAAACCTCCATGTACAGTCATGGAAAAAATTATTAGACCACCATTTTTTCTTCACTTTCTTGTTCATTTTAATACCTGGTACCACTAAACGTCATCATGTGACTAAAACAGGCAGAAAAGAAAACACTGAATGCATAAAAGCAGTATTTTTGGCAGTACGCCATAGCTATTGATGTAAAAACTTAAGTGATTTAGGTTATAATCAAGAAAACCATGGAAAATGGTAAGATATCAGCTCTTAAATAAAACTCTTATGAGCAGTCTTTGTGGTTATCGTTATGTTTGTCCAAACAAATGTACCTTTAGTTGTACCAGGCATTAAAATGAACAAGAAACTGAAGAACAGGGGTGGTCTAATAATTTTTTCCATGACTGTATTAACACTAGTCATGCAGAGATACTTTGTTGCTTCCAATGTACCTCTATATGCAAAATTTGCTTTCTAAATGGAGAATATATGTGTAATATTAGGACATTGTAACAAAAGCATTAAAAAGATTACTATGGCAGAAAACAAATATTAGTGCATTCCAACAGTGATTTTTAAAAACATATTTATAAAGTACTCTGAGGTTGTTATCCTTTGAAAGTCAGAAAGATTCTTTCACTCACGGGTTTCTAAGGTGCAGATTTCCTTAACTTGCCTGAGGTGTTAACAGAGAATTAAAATACTCAGCGAAAAGGGATACAGAGATGGAACACCGCACAAGGTTGTAGAAGAGAGTCAGGATCCTCCAGGCTCTCGGTAATGTTCTGACCTCAGTGTAAATCCATCAATGTCATTTTGTTAATGAACTGATCTATGATTTACACTGTCAGTGGAGCTCGTTACCTGCTTCCGCTTCTCGCAAAATGCTGACAGACTCTGCATTCAGCAGACCTCTGTGTCTTTGTGAGAGACCCGGTTTGCAGTTTTCATTAAAAATCCTCATTCCAGTCCGTTTGTGAGGTGGCATCTGTGGGTCGCTACATGTACATGGACAAGATAAAAAAAACAACTGCCCATGAGTTGCATGGTGTTCAGAGAAGAGATAAAAGCTGTGAAACATCTGGGGCATAAAATAAACATCCTGAAGTTTAATGAGGCTTCATCTTGCAAATGTAGACCTCCTGTTTGGATGGCTATAATGCACAACCCCACATGCCTCAGTAAAATTAGGTTAACAAGGGGAGAAAAAAAATGCAACGTTGAAGGCAATTATAAGCGCACATGGAATGGACGTTAATGAACACTGCAGTGAGGCTTTATGGTCCGTATTTTAGAAAATTTGATGAGATTAACAGTAAGTTTGCACAACAGTAAGTTTGTGAACGGATGTGTGAGTGTCCAATGTGATACCTGGCAAACTTCATGCACACAAATCAAGCATGTCTTAGTGATGGTGTTCTTCTAAAGAACACCTTTAACGATGTTTTCCAGAAGAAGTCATTGTAAACTTTCCCCTGAGGCCATTCAACAGAGTTTGACCACTGATATGTTTGCTAAGTTATGTGCATGAAATGTGGGAGTCTCAGTGATCTCATCTTTACTAGGGACGCTGAGAAAGCAGTTTAATTAACTGATTCACTTACTTTTTTATTGGAATGTTTTGTAATTAGGGCTGGGCAAGTTAAGGTGTTATTATCGCATTAACTCATTAATTTATTAATGCCGACATTTATTTTATCGCGCGTTAATGCGCATGTTGCTCACATGCTTTTGTTTTGAAAAGTCTGTTACTGGCTGCTGCGGAACCGGAAGAGAATTGGCAGGTAAACATGCGAAAAAGCTAAAACAGACATGGAGAACTGTAAAAATCAGTGTACTTTACAGTTCGGGTAGCAACTCAGGTAGCAATATTAACAATTCTGTCTGAAAAAAATTCTGGACTGCAACAAAACTTTGTTCAAGACGATCGCATCATTCCTCCATTTATCATCAGATCTGCTCCATGTGTTCACTGTTGTGCGATTCTCTTACTGGTTACGTCAGTGTGACTCCATCTAGTGGCACAGATGTGTAATGACAACAGAAAGTCTAGTCATCGATTATAAAATGACCTCCATTTTTTTTGTAGGTAGACTTTTTTTATTTTTCATAAAATAACAGGACGACATTAATGCCCTGGCAGTGGCAATAAGCTTTATTTTATTTGACATTTTTTAAGATGAGAGTTACACTAAATATGTGTTGCTGACAAGTGCTGATGTTAAAAGTGTTTGAACAACAAATGTTATGGCACTTTAGTCCATATGGCAGCAGAACATTTAAATAAAAGTGACCTTTACACTACTTTTGAATTCATTATTTGATTTTGCATATACAATGCAATTAATCGTGATTAAGAATTTTAATTGTTGCCCAGCTCTATTTGTAATATATTATTATTATTATTTAATTTTGAATGATTTAACTTTATTAAAGCACAATCAAAAATTTTGAATAATTTCTGAAACTGTGTCAATTAAGCAATTCTGTTGAACATTTTAATAACAAAAGTATTTATAACATTAGATAAGTTTGCAACCTGAGGATGGACGGTCACTTTCAGGACATGACATGCTGCAAAGACGAACCTTGGTGAGAGATGTCTGCAAAGCTTTATGAGGACTGAGGTAGAAACACCAGGCAGGACATCTGAACAGCTGGAAAAATCTAGAGGATGCCAGAGGACACAGTACCATGACAACCATATCAGCCCCATCTTTACACCCTTGTCCATGGGATGCCTCTTAAGGGTGTGGGGTCTGCCTCTTTTGAAAGTGGGGGTTTAGCTTCATGCTTCCATCGAGGCAAAAATTTGGACACAAATTACATTCAGTAAACACTTTATCACTGTAGGAGAAAAGGATGTGGTATCTGACCTCAGAGCACAGCTGCAAGCAGATTCTGGTAATAACTAATAGATGAACCAGGCACAGATCCACAGGCTGGACAGGATAAAATAACTTGGTTTGTATTTTTCAGATCAAAGCGGAGTTTGTCTTGTTAGTGAATGCAGAAGGGCAGGCAGGGTCAGCGGAGGAGATTGGCAGGCAGCACTCCCTGGAGTTGACAAGAAAACCTGGGTTAGAAACAGACATGACTGAGGGCAGGAACAGTCTTGATGTCAATAACTAGACCTTCGATCAAATGTTGACCAAATCAGCGGATGAGGACAGTGGAGACCAGGGTAGATAGAAGATGAGCTGGAGGTAAAGAGAATCATTTGAGCAGCTCACACAGATACAACATAAGGATAGAAAGATTCTTGACAGATAATTTCATTCTCAAAGACTTTGATTTCTCCCATCTGCAGTTCAGCCACAGACAGTTAGTACTGATTTCTTGCTGAGGAATTTGCCACAAATTCAACTAGTAAAACAGTGATAGAAACACAAGTTAAATGAGGGCTGTGGTAGATGAGTCAAAATCATGTTACCAGCTACATCTAAAAACTAAATTGTTGTTGACAAAAAAACATCGCTCTAAGTATTCTTAGAGCACTTTAGCTAGTTTCTTAAATCAAATGAACCATTTAACTGCCGTTCACAGAAAAACAAACAAGAGTTTGACAAACCAGTTTGAGTCTGGCATGATGTCAACTTGTGAGTGGAGTAAACATTTATCTACTTTGCAACTACCATGTGGATCATTTATTGATGCAGTGGAGTGAACTCTCTGGTGACTCTATCATACTGACTGAATACAATAAAATCATTTCCTTATGGGGATTACTAAACTATTCTTGATTTGAATATTCGAAACTACTTAAGTGTCCGGTTTTTGGATTTTAAAAGGTTCCAGAAACTTCATAGTGGCCTATATCAACAGTATAGATAGACAGGAAAGCAGGGCAGAGAGAGAGAGGAAGATAAGCAGCAAAAGGTTGCAGATAAAGAGTCCACAGTCCTCCTGCAGCAGTCACAACTTTGACTCCTGACATCATTTTTTTTAAAATAAAAATGATGACCCATTCCCATAAAGCTGGGACATTGTCTACGATGTGATTAAAAACAGAATGCAATGATTTGCAAATCTCATATGTTAGTCCCAAAGAAACATGAAGAACATGTCAAATTCAAATTTCATTTTAAAATGAAAAAATAAACCAAGCAAATTCATTTCAGAGATGTGTTCTATACCCCTCAGTAATATTCAGGAAACACAACAACCTTTTATTTATTGATAGGATTCTCTTGAGGTTAATTTTTCTTTTTTTTAATTGAAATCTAGAGATATACTAATAAAAATAAAAGGCCCAGCGACCCACACTAAAAATATTAAACCCAACATTTTCATGTATAAGGAAGCCTAACAAGGTAACCAAGACATGATAAAAACATTGATGATAGGTCATTGTTTTTGGTGTATTTTAAAGCTGATTTAAGACGGGTCGAAACAGAAAGCTAACACAGGAGGAAGGGTAAAAATACTTTATTAATTACCCAAGTGGAATTAGTTATTAATTAATATCAGATGTGGAAACTGAGGAATTTTTAACTGTATTATGGAAAACATTCGCCCCTTTTGGCCTTGATGGGAGCTGAATAAAGATGATTTAGACTAACCAAGTAGACAAACCAAGCATGAGGAGAACCTGCAAACTCTATCCAGAAAGATCTCAGATGAGATTTGAACCAGGAGTGATCCAGCTGTAAAGCAGTAAGACTTAAAACAAAAGTTTATTTTTTATTTGAGAGTTGCTAACCCCAACACCGGCTCTCAGGCAGAGGCAGGAGAATGGAAGCAAGTATAATTTGGTTCCTCACCTGCACTAATTTAAGAGAAGGTGCTGCTCTGGTACAGACAGTGAAAGGACAGGAATAAGAATGAGGGATCTACTATGAAGCAAGTTTGACAAAGGCAGGCTGTCATTGAGATAGTGGACAATAAAAATACAAAAGCTTAGATGAGAGATTATTGGGACTGCAATGCTGATTATTATCTGAATTACTATGGCTTTTTGACGCAGGTGATGTGTGCTCATATATAAAAAGGGGCGTGGATTGCATGATTTGACAATTCTTCCTCACAAAATTATATAAATGAACTATGTTCATTGGTAGATTGGTACAAAGTATGAAAACATATCCTCTTCTGCCTTCATTGTTCCTGTGGTGGGCAGCATGGTGGCTAAATGGTGATTTTGCTGTACATTGCCCTTTAGTGTGAGTGTAAGTGTGTGTGATTGTTTACCTCTGTGTGGCCCTGTGATGGACTGGTGACATGCTCAAGGTCTACCTTTGTCTTTTGCTCATTGACAGCTGACTGGGCCCAGCAAACCTCCACAAAACCCTGAACAGGAAGAAGTGGGTCTCGATCGGTGGGAACAGATAATAGATGGATGGATGGTCCCCATAGTAACCTGATGAATCGAGCCTACAGTTTCATTATACTGCATATGTAAAGTCTCTTTGGAGGCAAATGAGAAAGGCTGTTGGTTTTGGATATTTGATGTATTCTATCAACTGAAAATTTACATTGTGAGTTGTTCATTTAACAAGAATTTCTAGTCAAGATTATTTACTTTTGGTACAAACTAAAATGCTTGTGGGACCAACTATCTGATCTAAATCAATATTTGATTATAAATAAAATTAATAATAAATAAAAACCTGCATGTAAATCTACTGTTTTAAGGTGGCAGTTGAATTTCTGTCAGTGATTTGACAATCAAACTTTTATTTCTCAAGCTAAACCAGGATTGGTAAAAATTTATATTTAAATGTTATTTAATATTTAAATGATATTTCGAATCAAGTTTATCTGAGATATGATTGCCAACATTATCAGTGAAGAATTAAACAGACAATTTCATCCAAAACTCAAGATGAACTGCTTTGGAATTGAGCCAGTTTTGTTTTTCTTACAAATCCTGACAAACAGAAGTAAACAAAAGCGTGGAGGACCCCTGTCCGCGCTTTTCCATCATTGTTGTGATTACTGAACACTGCAGTTCTGCATTGCATTATGGGATACAGTATTCAAGGTAGGTTGGACAGTTGCATATTGGAAAATGTTCTGCAAGTGGTACACCGTTTGGATATTTTTCTGCATATTGCAGGTTTGCAGTTGTTTTCAGACTCAAGATTTAACCAAAATCAGCATGTGCAAGTAGCAAGATTTGCAGCTTCAGGTGTGGTTGAATATAGGAGAAGGACATATACATTTTGAGATGAAAAAAATAATATAAAATGTATATTTCAATTAAAAGCATTTTATTTAAAAACAATAAATAGAGCAACAGGAATATAAAATATGGAAACTACAAGACAAGAATGTATGCATCCTATAGATGTGCTACATCTCTACAAAAAAGCCTTCGTTTTGAAAACTCTGCTGTTTGTCACTCTGATATCGAGTCACGACTTGTCTATTTTTCCAAGCTGCTGTGTCGACATTTGTGAAATGTGCATAGGACAAATAGGCTTAAAACTCTCTTTGAGTTTCACCAAAGTGAAGTCGAAGTTATTTTCTGTTGTAGCCAACACACACCATGTTGCCACAACATTATGACCTCCTACTTGATGCTAAGCAGATCCTCTTTGAGCTCCTAAAAGTGAATATCTGAGGGTGCCCTGGAGTGCAAGGTACCAGGAAAAAGATCCTCTGGTGGCGTGTGCATTGTGGGATGGGGCCTCTGTGGGATTGGGATTGCTTTGCACACGCGCCATCAGTTTGAAGTTAAATCTGAGTCTTTGTTGTGGTCATTGCACCCTCCCTAAAGAACTGTTGAGGGGCTTTCTGCTGGGTTTCTGCTGAAGGTGAATTATGTTGCCATGTTAAGGGGGTGTGTTCTGCAATACTTTTAGGTAGATGGCAAAGTCACAACAGTATTTATGAGGATGCCAGAATGTGGGTTTTCCTGGCCAAGCACTGCATTGTAACAAACAGAGCAACATCTTTTCATGTTACCAATCAGTGGTCATAATGTTTTAATGGACTGGTGTCCAAGCTCAGATCTAATACTAGTAATTCCACGTCTGAGACAGAGATTTGTGTGTTTCAGACAACAATGTCCTCTGGTATTGTCTCATAAGGTGCGCTTCGTTGATTTTCTTACTGGAACATTTTTAACCCCTGAAACTCCTGTAAAGGTTAATGACATGTGTGCCATCTTATAACAACTCTAATAATTATTTTTTGACTGTGGATGATGAGGCCACAGTGAGAAATGGTACGAAATAATTTTGCATGATTGATTTCCCTAATAGACAAACAGGAAAGTGAAGAACTGGTAATGAGCGTGCAATGGAGTCCTTACTAAATTTGGAGATAATGACACATGCTGTGCTGTTTGCCAAATGACCCCAGAGAAACCTGTTTACGAGCATGGAGGGGGAGCGGTGGGGGTTGATACATGGCGTGACGTCTTTTTGAGTGTTGTGATGGCGATCCACAACCTATTTTCACCATCGCTGCTGCTTGTTGTCATGTCCCCTCCAACCTCAAGGCACCTCTCGCTGCTTCTCTATTACATCTGCTCTCACATGCTCACCGCCAGACGTAGTCACACACAAGCTTTGTGTTGCTCATGAGAGAGCCTCTGGGATTATTGTTCCTGACTGTTCACAATAGCTATAATTTTATGAAGAGGGAGAAGGAGCTGTGTGTCTTTATCAAGCTAACCTGATTACAGGCATTCACCTTGCCTTTGCAAACACACAGGCGTAATCTAAAAGCAACACCTGGGCCACTAGGCGATGCAAAGCAGATGCCGTGCCAAAGTACTGGCGCACCCACCAAAAGTGAATTGAGGCGGGCTATTCAGGTCTGTCCTGACCTTGGGAAAATGTGCACACCGTTTTCAGCTCTTGGAAAAACAAGCTAAATTCAACCCTTTATCACAAAGCCACTGTGAGATGTGCAATGTGTGTTAATCCATGTGGGGAGGAGAGGCAGATTTTGAGGGGACACAATGATGGCGTGAGGAGAGAAGGTGAGAGGCGGGGGGGGGGGGGCAGCAGAGAGGGGAAGCATATAAGTTTGAATGGGACAGTGAAGGAGACCAGGCAAAGGGGAAATAAACACAGAAAAAGTGGTGGAAAGGATAGACAAAATTAGAAACAGACAACAGGGTGCAGACGCAAGCAGCCAGGAAAGACAGATGGAAAGACAAGGGCACATTCAGACTGCAGTTGAAAAGCCTCTCATTCTGATTTCTGTCACATGTCATGTGTGACACAGAGCTGATGTTTTCTAGTCAATGTGATGCAAAGAGCAGGACAACCACTCCACCCCTCCCAATTTCTTCTTTCTTTCTTTCTTTTTTCTTGAGTTGAGTTTGAACCTTTGAAGCACTGAAAATCCCATACGGAGAAAATCACTTTCTCATGCATGTTCAACTTGACAGTGCTCGCATGACGGGGAAGGGAAGAATATCATTCATCAGAGACAGCTGACATCATGTTTTGCCTGCTTGGCTTGGATGCCACTGAAGCAAGAATTTGAGACTCTTGAATGAATATGTAGCACATTTATACTTTCAAATCAATGTGGTGTGTCCCGTCAAAAATGTAACTACATGACCAGCTGGAGCTGATATGACACTGATATACTGCACTGTGTTGAGAGAGCAGGAACTGTAACTTTGTATGCCAGCCAGCATTGTTGACAGAAGTCAAAGGAAACTCATTGCTTCTGTTATGAATTAGATATCTTCACAATTCATTTTTCTCTCAGCAGTGAAACAACACATTGATATGTTGCCTTGGATATAATTCAGCAACTGTTTCTCTCTTTAACAAAGAAAACTAATGAATAGAAACACATTTCAGGATAGACTGCAAAACATGCCTGAGCAGATATGAATCCTTAATTTAATGTTGCTCTGGCTCAGTTGGAGTGAAATAAATTTTTGTGGAATACAAGAAATGAAAACATACACGTTAGACTTGCCTTTCAAGGTGGCACAGTATGATTAGTATTGCTAACTTTATGAAAATTACCGTGAAACTGGCATAAAGGTGTAAGGTAAATAAGTCTGTGAAGAGCTTGCTTTTTTATTCATTTTTACCATCATGCACTTATCCTTTTCTTGCCACAAGACTGACTGCTTTGAAAGAGATTTCCATCAGCATTTCAGCAGTCTGCTTCTAAAGGAGTCACTCTTATTTCACCTACATGTCATAGGAAAATAAAAGATAATATAATGTTTGCCCGACTACAGCAGGGTTTTTAAAGCATGTGTAGACATAACTGTCCAAATGAAATTACACTAAAGTTAGAGTCATTTCAGTTTCTCAAGGCTGGCAAAGTACCCTGATAATTTGGTTATTGAATTCCATCCATCCATCTATTATCTATACCTGCTTTGTCTGATTCAGGGTCGTGGGGGTTTGGTGGAGCCTATCCAGGGCTCTTCAGGGCAAAAACCGGGTGCACCAGGGATAGGTTGCCAGTCCATCAGAGGGCTACATCTATACATTAAAAAGCACATTTGTTTTTGGAAGAGTGGTTGTGGGAGGCATTTACAGCATGAGTAGTTAGTATCTACCTGCAGGATAGCTGCAGTAGACAGAGGTCAAAGTGCTCTCAGTTTAGATGATCAGTGACCATTTCTAATTTTATGGGGAGCTAGGCTAACAGCTGCTCTGATTTTTCAAACCTCACAAATTTGATGGCATGTTTATGAAAATGATATATTAGATACATTTGTGGGGCCCTATAAAATCTGTTTTATTTTTTCTCAAATTCAGTTTTAATTTTTTTCATTTTCTGTGTTTTTCAGTTTTTTATTTTTGAGAATTCCATTTTAAGCATTTTATGCAAATTTAACCCGAAGGCAGTATATAAGGTAATGAAATATAGATTATATGCAATTATAACTGTAAACTTTAATGTTTTCATACTTTTAAACGTATTGTGTCCAACAAAACATTTGTTTTGTTGACAAACAAAAAATATTTGAAAGTTCTTTTTATAAAAAAAAACTAATAGGTAAAATCCATTTAAAGTGCAAAAAAGAAAGAAATTGCAACAGCAGTAAACTAATAATTTTAGCTTATTTAATTTCTTCTTCTATCAGACACAGTTTGTGATAAGGTACCTGACATTTTTCAGGTACGTCATGACAAACTGTGTGTCTGATAACAGAAAAAAAATATATTTACTATAGCTGATGTAGAAGCTATGAAATCCAAACCACTGAACACTGGTTGTGTGTATGAGTGTGTGTCCGTATGTGTGTTTTTTCTTTAGGTGTTCCAGCTATTACAGACATCCTCGTTTAAATAAATAATTGTCAACCTCTTTGTGTTTAGCTCAGTGAGTGACTCGCCTTTTTACGTTTGTGCTTTTTACTCATTAAGTGATCCTCGCACGTATCTTTTCCTGTCCATTCAACTGTGTGCTGGAAAAACTTGCAGAACACTGAATCACCAGACACATAATAATCTCGGAGAAACTGCTCTTCCCTGTAGTTCCTTCGCTTCTTCGCCGGTTTCTCTGATGGCTGCTTCGACGTGGGGTGTGTTTTTTGTTGTTAATGAGATTTTAGTGACCCCTCTTGGAACATTTTCTCGAAATAAATTTTCTTTTTAGTCTGGGGGGAAAGAACTAACTTTTACGCAAATTGCCATTCAGTTCTGTTATATTGCAAATTTAAAGTGAATTCTGTTTTTAATCTCCAATTCCACGATTCCATGATCACAGATCCCATGGGGATCTATATTTGCATTGCATCATGTTTGCACCAGACAGTTATTTATTTGTCACTACTTTTTTTTCTTTTTTCAAAGCAGAATGTCTCTGTTGCACCGTAACATACGGTCTGATGCAACAGTGATGGGAGTGTAAAAAGCCACAACGTTGCCATTGCTTGAAACACAATGAAAATCCTTCATGCTTCGCAAACTAAGAGCATTGTGACTGTTGTCTATCCCTTTAATGGAATGACAACTTTACAGTGTTTAAGCAAGTTTGAATTCAAAGACCAGAAATTAAGACAATCTGGTACAAAGCAGAGGAAGGAAATAAACATAAGGTGTAAATGAAACACACAGATATGTACGTTACTCCAATTTCCTGCTCAACTTGGTACTAATTACCTGCCACCTAATTTGTTTGTTAATTATTTTTGGATAATGGAAAAAGGCCTCAAACTAACAAGTTTAATGGGAGCATATAACACCTATTGTACCTGCATCTGGCAGGTTGATACTTTTATCAACAAACTGACTTCCCCTTCTGTGTTTTTATACAGCAACAAAAACAAAAGCTCTACAGTGATCCTCAAACTTTTAATACTGCGTACCACCTGAGAAACTGTTCAGCTCTCTGAGTACCAGCATGATGACCAATTTTAAAATATAGCCATATATACCTTCTCAATTAGCTTTAAACACATAGAGATGTTTACTCCTTATTGTGGTTATCTATTACTTGAATTGTTACCTTACTGGATCAGACATTTACAACTCTGTCCAACAGTTCTCACATCCTCATACTCTTATACAGAGTAAAATAAACACTCAAAAGTTGTTACATCTGCACTACAACTGAATATGCAACAAATAGTTTTTATAAGACAATTTTAATTATCTCGAGCCACACATTTCGTTTAAAACTTATTTATAATGCATTGTATGTTTCCGATTTTTTTAAAAGTGAAAATGTGGAAAAAAATGAGGAAAGTCATGACGTTCCTCTGCGTACCACCAGAGAGAGCTCGCGTACCACTGGTGGTACACGTACCACAGTTTGCGCACCACTGCCCTAATAAATGCCCCAGTCAGCCAACGACAGTAACTCATCATAACTGCACATGTAAATGTACTGACTGTCTTTAGCGGACACTGAAAACATTTTGCACAATTATGAAATAAAAAATAAGCAAAGGATTTCAGAACTGCAGAGTGAATGAAATTCTATATTAAGGAAGAAGGAGAAAACATTTCACTTTCAAAACTGCAGTAATTGGTCTTCTTAGTTCCCAAATGTACTCAGTGATGAAATGAAATGAAAATGAATGAAAAATACTTTATTCATCCCAGAAGGGAAATTCAACACTGTAGCAAGGGCTCTTCTTCTCTTTTTTTCCAACAATAGATAAATGACAGCACTAATAATAATAATATTAATTGACAATAATGATAGTAGGTTTTATGTCTTGTTGTGGAGGTTGATGGCTGCTGGCAGGAATAATGATATTCTAAGAACAGATAATGCAACACTGTGGCAAACATGCTCCTGTTCCAACTCATATTAAATGTAAAATGAGCATATATAAAACTATATATATATATATATATATATATATATATATATATATATATATATATATAAAAATTAGGGCTGTCAGTCGATTTAAAATTTTAATTTTAATCTAAAGATTTTCATAGATAACTCCGGATTAATCCCACAATAATTGCATTTTTTAATGTTCTGTTTATCCATCCATCCATTTCATCATCTACATCCATTTTGTCCTATATAGGGTCACGGGGATCTGCTTTATTTTTTTTTTTAAGCCTTTAGGCCACCAATGCTGCCATACTTTTTGGAGGCTTAATTAATCCTGCTTTTTAGTGTATTTTGTCTGGGCTGCTGTTTGACTGCAGTAATTTGCTGACAGTCCCTAAGCTCCACGGCAACAGCAAGGTACTCAGAAGGACATTGAGCTGAGCTTGGAGGGTTGATGACACTTGTGAAATGTCTGGCATACCTATATCTACAAAATGATAACAACCTGGATGAAATCGGTGCTGTTTTCATGATGCTATTAAAGTTTAAAGAGAAAAAAAACAAGCGAAAGTCGGATGTGAAACTAATTTTACCGGGTCCTGTGATGGTAACTTAATTCACAGTGTCAATAAATACAAATAACTTTTTTTTCAGTTAACAGACCCATCTGGCAGCAACTTAAAGCTAAACTTGTCGTTCGTAAGACCCTTTTCTGTTGCCATGTCTGTCCCACATGTTGATTGTAAATACACTTATTGGCCGAGGGTCATATTTATTTTTTAACACGTTAATCTTGCGTTAAAAATTTGTGGTGTTAAACAGAATTTATGTTAACATGTTATTAACACGTTAACTTTAACAACCCTAATATATATATGAAATTTCAAGATTTAATATCTTGTTTTAGACTACTTAAATTTAAAAAAAAGATGTCTTACTAAATATAATAAAAAGTAATATTTTCAAACACCAATAATCTTTTGTTTCTTTTTGTGCTGTTTCTAAATTTTACACAAGGCCCCTCAACAAAAGCTTGGTGAAAACAGGATTGTATCACCTATCTTCTCACCTTCCTGATTGGTTACTCCAGTTGAGAACAGCTAGCAGTGTAAATGTAGACACCAAAGGCTCATCGAGACACAGCGAAGGCCCCATTCACATGACTCAGCTCACAACAGTCCTTCCCGTCTCCACCTATTGAGTGGGCTACAGAGAGGCGCCTGGGCTCTGAGATCAGGTAGCTCTTCTTCCTAAGACCAAGGCAATATGATCCTGTCCTGCTGTCCTTCCTCCCTCATCTTTCTTACAACTGATCAGCATGCAAGCTGTTGCACACTGTCAGCCTGCCAGAGAGAGTGAGAGAGAGGATACTCTGTAATCCACAACTGTCATGATGACTTTGAGGAGCCCAGTTGTCAACTTTCATTCCCTCTCGCCTCAGCCGCTTCTCCACAGCCATAATCCTGGAGCTGTCAGTGAACTGAGTTATTCTCTGCACAGAGAGGGGGCATTCTGTCATGGAGATGTAAAGTGGAGGAAAAGAAGGTGGGCAAGTGAGACCTATAAACTTATTTTATTGCGTTGCGGAGAGGTGCTTCCATGGAGCACATGCTTTCAATTAATAATAGCCCCACCTGACCCTGGAACCTCTTTGTGCCAGGCAGGGCTCAGGTGCAGTAAAGTGAGTGCATGTATTGTGGAATTGAAAAATGAAGCACAATTAAAATATACCTGCTATTCAAGGTATAATCACCCTTTTAAATACATTAAGTTTGTCGAAGCTTTCAACAGTAAAAGCATTTCTGTGTTGGAATAATGGTGGCCATTTCTATATGGCCATTTAAGCGAAACAGGATTGGACCTCAATTTATTTGAACTAGGTGAAAAAACACAATCTAATTTTCTCCCTCTAAGTGATGCGTCTTTAATTTCCTTGATGTTATCATTCTTCACATTGACAGCTCTTCATTATCATAAACTAATACTTTTGAAAGCGCAATGTAGAATGCATTGTGAGTGCTGTTTGCAAGAGAGGGTGTATTAAAAAATGCATGGGACTCAGGTTGGAAAAGTGCACGTGAACATCAAAACCATCACACAAATGACAAGAACACTGACTTCGTGAAAAATTGACGAGGCACTTAAAACCAAGATTAAAAAAGGTACGGAGGAAAACAATAAAAAAATCATTTATAAGTTATCAGAGAGAACACTGGGGCTTCACTTAAACAAGATAACTGCTGAAATATAGATGACTGGATTTGTGACCTGGAATGACCAGACAAAGTCTGTCCCTCTCAGCTGTGATGGACCTTGATATTAGGTTATGTATTATGAATACTGCAGCACTAGAAAGTGGGAATTGTTCCCTCCTCTCCGTTGTTTTATTAATTGTTCAACATTTGATCTCAAACATTTGATGTCGGATCTCTCTGTGAGACAGTTTGCTGAAATGGTACAAACAGCTAAAAGGATATTGTGAATACAAATAAAAGATTATTTATGAATAAGTGTAAACAAAGTGTCTACCCTTTATGGTGCATCAGCAAAAACTTTTCAAACAGTTTGAAAAGAGAATCACTGATGGGACACACATAAAAGCTTCTGATGGCATAAAATAAAGGATTTTTTGCTTCAAGGGGCTTCTTTTTAAGTGTTCACAGTTTGGTGCCTGGTGAGTGATATCTGTGATATCAATACTGAAATAAGACCACCCCCGTCCTCCTCTGCCTCTCTTACTAACGCGTCTGCACACCTGACATACACTTAGAACTTGAATTGTTCTCTCAACTTCGCTAACACCGCAACACCGCAACACCGCATATGAAGCTATTGCTCAAACTAAAGTAGTCACTGGTTTTTCTCTCTGAAATTCCTATCAGAATTTGGCAGAAATGGCTGTAGGTATGCCTGAGTTTGTCACCTAGTCAGCACAAAAGTATGTAAAATCTGTCTCCGTGTTCTTTTTATCTGGTGCCTAAATGACAAGTCTAGAAGCAAAAGGTCAATCAAGAATTTAATACAATCATGAATACAAAGAATTATTATGCCATGCAGAATATTTTAATCGGCCGATGGTACACTTGTTCACAACATCACCGAGATGCTGCCATTGACAAATGCACGCTCCAAGTTAGTTGTGTTCATCTTTTAAGGATCCAGAGAAGGCGTGTCCTTAGTTCCTCTGAGTTTAATGGTCCTTTGTCTACAGAATCCAGATGGTCCAGTCTCACAACCCAGACTAATATGGTTATGTTTACTCCAGGAAATGGGGGTGTAACTAAATTTATTACCATGCCATCACATACTTCCTTGGAAGACAGCAGGTCAGGAGGTCATGAGATCCCAGTCATTAGGGTCATAAAGCAGCCACACTGAGGCCTTCACCAGCCAGCCTACAGGCAATAAAGTTTTAGCTTTAACAGTTTAAAGTTCTAACTGAAAATAAGTCTAAATCCTAACAAGTATAAGCCACGCTAAAATCTCTCGGAATTAAGTTGTTAAGGCAGTATTTAAGTCCTTCTCATTATTGTTATTTAGACCATAGACAGCAAAAACATTTGGATATCAACAACGTCAACAACATTTGGAACATTACAGAAGGAAAAATCCAGAAACAGACAACATTCCTCTTCTAAAACTCCAGCAGGTGGTCTCCTCACTTCCCAGATGTTTACAGACAGTTGTTAAAAGAAGAGGGGATGCTACACAGTGGTAACCATCACCTCGTTCCAATGAGACAGTTTAAGACAGCCTTCCTCTTTTCTTGAACATTAGCTTTTGGGGCATGATTAAGTCACATGCCCCATGGTATTTTAATACAAGGTTACTTTCTGATGAGAAATTTGTGGATATGATTTCCAACTGATACATTTCTGAACACAAATAAGAACCCTGAGCTTTCTCTTTCTGTATTATAGGAAACTCCGAAGGCACCCATCAGAGGCTGTTTTTTTTTTTTTTTTTTATATGACATGTAATGGCAAATCTTGTTTTTCTTCTGTCCTTGTTAGATACTAGTTTTAATGTTTAGTTCTGCCTTGGCATTAAATCATCTAAAGACCTCTCTGTTAATATTACCTTTGCATCCTTCAAACAGTTATATGAAAAATTTCCCTTGCCTATATTTTTGTCCTGTATTTATAGATCTGCAGCTTTGTCAGGAACAGATTTCCTCCATTCCCTGACTTTTCCTCTGATCCACCTGTGGAAAAATTCAAAAAGCCAACACCCACTCTTAAAGGTGTGATGTCATTTATTTTACTTGCAAATCCACTTTTTACATTTAGATTCCTTATCCTCCATCAAGGCACTTTGGGAGGGAGATCTGGGAGAGGAGATTAATGAGGATCTTATGAAAAATCTCCTTGGAGTAGTGCATAAATCATCCATTTGAATGAGAGATGCACTGGTTCAAGTTAAAATTGGGCACTGTGCCTACCTTACAAAAGACTCTGAACTTTATGAAGCGACTGACTCAATTTGTGACAGATTTTGCAGAGCACTGGCAACCTATGTGCATATATTCTAGACTCGTCCTACTTTACAATCAGAATGGGGAGAAATATTTAGCTCATTGTCCAAGATTTTAGTCAAGCCAATTGAAAGTAACTCTTGACATCTTTGTTCAGGGTGTCCTTTCCTGCAGATCCACTTTCCCTACATAAGCAACCATGACAGCCTTTGTTATGCTGTTGGCTAAATGCCTGACATTGTTAAAGTGGAAATCTCCTTCATTTCTTTCTCATACTCTGTGGGCAAAGGAAGTTGTTTACCATATTAGACGAGAAAAGATACGGTGCATGATGAATGGCTCCCTGAAAAGTTTCAGCAGGATGTGGGACCCCTTAGTTGTGTTTCAAAGAAAACCTGCACTTATCAGACATCCCTGGCTGTTTCTATATTGTAATAATGTTAATGGTGCTACTGTATGGAGCCCTGTTTGGGTCATAATTCAATGAATAAATGAGTCTATTATTATACTGTGGCTGGCAGCTTTTTTTTTTTTTTTGTATCTAATTCTCTTCCTGATGTTGTGTTGTAACACCCAATTCAATTGTATCCCGACTATTTTGAATGCGGTACTTGCCACGGTGCTGCAGAGTTGTAACTTCATATAAATGTGTATAATTTTGGACAAGCTTGCACTTCACTTTCCACTTCTCAAAGTCTTCTGCCATTTTTGATCAAATTTTGTATTTTTCATTTTCTTGCATTGAGTTAACAGTTGACTCACTCAGCTCACTACTGCCCCCACAACTTCTATTGCTCCGTTTTGCCCGTAATATTAAGCATTGAGGCTACGTACCAAAACATGGACAAAATCAAAGCAGGAGCAGGACAGAAGGGTCCGTGCTGTCCGTTTCAAAGGTAAAGTATAAATGGGCCTTTACTGGCCTTATCCTGTACAAGGCCACAGCTGGATGCCCAACAAATCGTTTGGTTTGAGCAGCAGCAACAGGTTTAGGTTTTTATATTTGTGCTTATTCACTTAGAAAAGAAAATCAACATTTCACCATTTTCAGTGGTGACTGAAGTCAGGTGACAAACCCTTTGACCACTTTCAGAAATTCTCAGGTTAAAGGTTATAAAAGTACTGCAAAATGAAAAAAAGATCTTTTTCAGTTTGACACAATGCCTGGCTGACCAAATCATGGAGGGACTGAGCTTTTGATTGCATGGAGGCTGGCCTAACCAGAGCAGACAAAGCGACGTGAATGAATGTCAGTCACTCTACAACTGCGTGCTTAGAGCAACACGTTTAGTGCGACAGGAAATGTTGCAGAATAACATCAGTCACGACAACCACAGTTGCTTTCCCTCATCAAAATCAGCAGGTTGCCCTTGTCCAACATTTTCTTTGTTGAGACACTTTGTTTGAACACCAGTATTTAAAGGTACAGTACAATGGCCACTGGTAAACATGCTCTGACTTTCTGCCGTTTTATAGTGTGCATGTAAATTCCATAAAATCCTGTTGATACCAACTTCTGAATTCCCTCAGAGACTTGCAGATAAAAAAGCAGTTATTCAGCATCCCAAGACGGAATGAATATCATGTATTTTTAATGAGGTTGTGGTAAGATCACACATCGAGAAAACTAAATATCTCTGGGATATTTAGCTCCTCTTAAAGCCACAAATGATATGAACAAATGTTTTGGATTATGAAGTAAACAGCAGTGGTGGGAATGAGGGAGTTTGCTTTGGCAGGGGGTTTGGCTGATTGTGACCTTTAGATGGTTTTATGCCAAACAACAGGGGATCTGCTGATATAAGTTTTTTTTTTTTGGCTGAATTCTACACAAAAGACTGTTTGAAAGCATACTAAAACACATGACATCTATATATGATGTAAATCTTTAGGATTTTTATTTATGTCGTACCTTAATGTAATCTAAAGGATATTTATTCAGCTTTTGTTATGAATATAATTTTAACCTGGGGCATAGAAGCTAAAAACATATATAAGGAAATATGAAAAGGTTTATATACTGTAGTTGTGCAGCTTAAAGACCAGAAAGATGACCTCTAATGTGATAAGCTATTCTGGTATTCTGATAAGCTATTCACAAAAGTTTCCTTCAATTCAAGCTACTTTAAATGTTAATGGCATTCATATTTGTGTGAGAGCATGTAAGACTATGTAAAAGTGTCCTCCAGTTAAAACAAGTAAAACACATCTTGTATTTTAAAGCTCTTTCTAGCGACTTATAGATGAGGAAAATGTAATGGTAGTTTTACTTTAAACATTTCCTTGGATTTGAAAGCTGAGCAAAAAGCTGAGCTTCTTCTCACAGCACTAAACATATTAAAGCTATTAAAGCAATACAGCTGGAATTTTATACAAAAAAAAGGTATTAGAATATCTTAAACACAACATTTATTATTTATTTATTATTCCCATCTGTGCTCCTCCAAAAAAAAAAAAAAAAGAAAAACAACAAGCCAATGCAGAATTCCACTTCATCAAGCTACCATTTCAGGCTGCATCAAAATCCATCTATGCCAATTTTACTGAAATTTCATTTCATTTCATTTTATTGATTCATTCCAGACATGTCAAAACAATCTTTTAAAATAAAAAAAAAAAAAAACTAAAAAAGCCTTTTTCAGGGTAATCTCACTACATGACAATAGTACACTGGGTAGTTTTTGGATCAGCAGTATTAAAGACGCTCCATGTAGTGATACCATCCTGAACGAGATGGTGGCAGCATATCAGGACAAACGTCATTGGTCATGTGCCGAGTGTCAGTCATAAAGAGGCGCACTGGAAACAATCCTCCACCAAATCCCTCCTACCTCCACTGAAGCAATGTTCGTCTAGCACACGAAGGCTTATCATCAGAGATTAAATTAAAGATTCCTCACGTTTTTCTCCTATGACTAATCAATCATGTCAATTTTTCATTCTATTCTGAAGTTGTACTTTTTGACAAGTATAGCATCTTACTAAGAGGCGATTGTAACATTGATATTAGCCTGCATTTGTAGTGTACATTTGACATCACTACAAATTTATCATGGACATATCAAGCTGTGCTGGAAAATTTGCATGTAGTTTAAATGTTTCTAAGCAAATATACATGGATGTGTCTCTAGCAGGCAGTTTTCTTCCAATTTTATAAGACAGACAAGGAGGATTTACACAACCCCTCTCCCCAGTAAAAAGTCTTCAATGACTTTAAACTAAAACTAGACTAAACCAGGGGGAAATCTGCCTGATAGATGATGAGGGAAACCAACTGTAGCTGCTGTAGGAACAGCTGAGCTGCAGGATGGATTAGAGCGGTTCCAGGTGCAGCAGTCACAGGTATGTGGACCACCTGAATGCAGGTAGCGCTGCAGTCACAGGGGTTTTTGATTCCTGTTGTTTCCCATGATGATGAAATGCTGTTTCCGAAACATACCTCTCTGAAATGTTTTTACAGTTAAAGACCTCCTTATACTCTCCAACTCCATACTACCCAACTCACGCAGTTGTATTGACGGATATGTGGACCTTTTAGAGTTCTCTGTTGCTCGGTGAGCGCTGCAAAGGAATTCACCACCAGAACAATAGGGACCATGATGTTTTTCCAAGGACCAGACTACTATCTCATGACGTAAGGTCGGGAATTGGTTATTTACATCCCGACTTCCACACAAAGATACACAGAGTGAAGAATGATGACTGGCAGAGAGATACCTTTGATAGAGCTGGAGCTGATCAGGATTGAGGAGCAATTACCTTTGTTGCAAAGGATGAAACGAGATCAAGAGAGAGAGATGAACTTAAGATATTAAATATGGTGGTCTTGTTGTTATGTTAGGAAACCAATAGTGGACCAATCAGAGGCTGGCGCTATCTGTTAAAAAATAGGGGAGGTTTCCGCCATCTGTCGGACAGCTGGTTGGAGTGGGCTCTGCATGTCTGCGTATAGGCTGATACGGAGAAATATTAATTATCCTTAAGTATCAGTCAACACTGACTTCAGACTAATCGTGATTATGAAAAATACAAATGCTGTTCCAATCAATATAAGGAGACAGAGAGAGTTAGTTATTAACACTGTGTATACAAGAAGGCATGTAAAGAAAAGTAAATTAACTTTATCATCATAAAATGTCAGTTTCAACTAATATTGAGCTCTCAGAAACTGACAAGGAAACGTTGACAGCTGCATATCACTTTACACCACCCCTTCTCATGTCAACAATAAACTGAGGATAATTTACAGAGCCAGTTCAGTTTTGCACAGCAAACATTATGACAGAGGTGACTAAGAAACCAAAGAGAGTAATGACAGAAGATGAGAGGAGGAGGAAACGCGAGTGATCGGGCAAATCTCGGGCAGACTTTCACTTTTAAACAGTCTAAAAGAAAAAGCCACTTTGAAATGCATGTAAATGCACGTTTGTGTTCATCATCACAGAACCTTGTAGAGGTTGGAAACATAGTCGGCAAGAATGCTGTAGAAATCCAAGGATGTATCATCGACTGTCATTCCAAAAACATCTCTATTTATGCTTGTCACGCAGTCACCCAATTATTTGTTGATATTAGTTTAAAAGTCTTATTATTTTACCTGCTAAGTCAACATCCCAAGTTTTTCTCGGGTGCCTGCTTGTTTCCCTGATTGTCAACACATTCACGTGTAGAATGATGACTGTCGTAAAAACCACTTCACCCAGACGCCTGTGAGGCTGCTAAAAAAAAAAAAAAAAAAAATTTTACTCGTTTAATTTGTACATGTTTTCAGATTACTTTCTTTTATTAAATAGTAAATTATTCAAGCAGTTGGCACAATTTGTTATTTGTTGTAAATAACTAGCTGTATTATTTTGCTTCTGGCATCATTTTGTTATTTACTCACCTAACAGCTTATTGTTCACAGCATTCCCAGTTTTCAATAAAAGTGGTCAACAGTGATACTAAATTGTGCAGGAATTCATTTTTCTGTTGCACAAGTAAACCAAGTACAACATCCTTGATAGAGTTCTGTGATTAAAAAAAATATTTTTGGTCAACATAGTCCAACTGGAAGACAAAATAATGAACTTTGAGACACTCATGATGTTCTTTTATCAAGTGTGTTACGGTTTTAACAAAACCCATTTGTTGATTCAAAGTTCACTTGTGTGACTGCTGTTCTGATCCTACAAATGCAAATGTATGATCAGACAAAGTCCTTTCAAGTACCCGTTTGGTCTTCAAGAATATATATGCTCAGATATTGTGATATGAGCTGCAATGTTCATCAGGAATCATATCGACAATGGAGAGAATCATTTCATGGTCATGTTGAGGAGGACACAACTATCCATCGATTACGATCAATGTGGTATATTTTCATACATAAAGCATCTTTTAAAGGTATTTGTATACTGTAAAATACTGTTTGTGGAAATGTGATTTGAGGAAATCTAAAGCGATTATTTTTATAGTTTTAAAATTCTTAGACATCGCGTTTCTAGCACAGTATCAAAGTATCACAGTATCAATTAGCTATTATATTTTGCAGTTTCATTGATGTGAATTCTAAGATATCACATATAAAGATATAAAATGAGGTATGCGTGTGATGACTTTATTCTAGATGAAACGACTGAAGGAGCTGCTAAGGCTCTGTGTTTGTAAGTTGCCTCTCAGCATAAGAACAGAATGTGTAATCTTTTAAACAGGTTCTTGCTTGCTCTGCCCCAGGCTACACTCACTAGTTTTCCTTCTCATAAAGGCAGAAAGGAAATGTATATGAAAAAATGAGAGAGAGACAGATGAAAAAGAGGAACATTGGTGACAAGTTAAAGCTCTGACAGATAGATACTGAGTAGCTAATAGTGCTTTACATCTGTGGAATACAGATTTACACATGAAACATTTGTTCAAATCACTTAAAAGATTTTTTTTCATTACATACCCTCAGTTGCCAAAAGAAGAGGAAATAAGAGCAGGAATTCTGTCGCGTCAACATATTTGCATGCGGTAAGTACTCACAACACATGAGCAGAACTGAGAATCCACATGAGCCAGAGCCAAATGTGCCCGCTAATATTCATAGATATGAACATAAACACAACGGACAGCTTCTCAGAGGCATATTTCTGTCTTTACTGAAGGACATGGAATTTCAGTTGCACGTTTTCTTTGTTTCTCATTCAGGTTTTGTTAGAGTTTTTTTTTTTTCAAAAGAACCATCCTTGCACTCAGATGGACCCCACTTGTCTATACTTAGAATAAGGCATATGCAGTATACTATTCCATGAACACATTATCTGCTTAAGCCCTTCACTTTCATTGAGATGGAATCTGTGAATTTACGAAACATTTGCTTGTAGACTACTTTGCTTGCTCTCTTATTGTGTTCACTAATTAATTGATCATCCCTGCGTCATGGGTACGTTTGATTTACTTTTGCTGGGTAGATTTCAAATTTCAAGGTTCATCCACCACTTCACAACTTTTATTTTTCCATTTGTACTTCAGTGTTGATTTATGCTATGAATACCAAAGCAAGATATTGTCACCTCAGATAATGCCACATTATGGTCACAGGAGACTGAAATAGACAAATAAAAGTATCACTCACGCTAGGTTGCAGTAACACGTTGCCTTTGGGACATCACCATTGATGTAAACAAAGCAACAAGCAATATAGATTATTCATTTTACAACATTTTGTACCTTTAAACAACCATGGTGTATTGTATATTTTAAAGGAGAAAAAAAAAAAAAAACAAATATGCAGATATATATATATATATATATATATATATATATATATATACACACACACACACACACACACACACACACACATATATATATATATATATATATATATATATATATATATATATATATATATATATATATATATATATATATATATATATATATATACACACAGTATATATTAGGGCTGGGCAACAATTAAAATTTTAAATCGTGATTAATTGCATTATTTCCCTGATTAATCACGATTAATTGCGTTGTATACGCAAAATCAAATAATGAATTCAAAAGTAGTGTAAAATGCACTTTTATTTATGTTCTGCTTTGTTTCTGTTCTGCTGCCATATGAACTAAAGTGCCATAACATTTGTTGTTCAAACACTTTTAACATCAGCACTTGTCAGTAACACATGTTTAGTGTAAATATCATCTTAAAGAATGTAAAATAAAATAAAGCTTATTGCCATTGCCAGGGCATTAATGACATCCTGTTTTTATAAAAAATAAAAAAAAGTCCGAAATCCAACAAAAATTATTGTCGCTCAGCACAATCAGAACAATAAAACAGGTCATTTCTGAGGTAACAGCAGAAACTTTTAATGGGGAGTTCAACTTGGCAGTTGTAACAAAAAATATTTATATATTTGAATGGATATATATATATATATATATATATATATATATATATATATATATCCCTTTCAAAGCCAATATATGTTTAAAAAAAAAAAAAAAAAAAAAGAAAAACAACAATGATGGACTGCATGAGAAGCCGTGCACATTTGCAGAGCTTCCAGCAGGATGGGCAAACTAACAGAATTCACTTAAAACAGCATCATCACATTTTATACACAATGTGATAGGGACAAATTTGACTATTTGTCTTGTGTTTGTTTTACTCTACAGCTTTTTTCCTAAAAAAGCTGTAGGTCGCTGTCAAAAAGATGTGTCCATGTTATAAGCATTCGTATTTGTAATGATAAACATTTGTGTGTAAATAAAAAAGTTGTACCCAAAATTCTGCTGTCACACACATGAGTCTGATAAATTATTAGGGTTAGGATTGGTTTTATGTGAGTATGAATCTAAAAGCTGTGAGTGCAAAGTCTTGTGAATACAACTCTAATTTCTACGACTACGAGTCTTCACTGTGAACACGAATTCAAGTTTGTGGGTACGAGTCGAAAAACTGTTGAAATGACATCACAGGCAGTTCACAGGGGAAAGCAATCGAACACCGAAAAATGCGCCGAAGGATAGCTGAAAACATGGACACCGTCAGGGAAGCGTCATCATCATCATCATCATCAGGGCAGGAATTTCGCGGAGGCCACGGCAGCCATGGCTGTCGTAGCCCTTCATCTTGGCCGTGATGCCCTTCTGAAAATTGGTTGCTTAACAGCCACTGTGGCCTTGGTGCCCTGCTGTCTCCCCTTCCTTCGGCTATCATCAAGTTTGCGCCATAGTGCCCATCGGTAGGTCTACCTGTATTAAAGCTAAACAACCGGAGCGGAGGTTTGTCCTACTGCGGCATCCGTCCATAACTCTACCGCACAGCATCTATTTCCATTAATGTTCTCTCTGTGGGATAAACAGCACAACGATACCACGAAGATGACATTAAAGGTAAGTGTTCAAAAAGCCATCTGTTTTCTGGATCAAATAGCTTGTCAATGAGCATAAGGACGTTAAAGATTGAACCCAGGACTATAAATCGTAATAAATCGTTCCCAACTTTTAATTGATAAAGAGTTGTTAGACTTGGTTGTAGCAGTAGCCTACTAGCCTCCCTGAGGGGGACCTAGCTATCCAACAAGCTAAATCAACACTTTTGTAAATCTTTCTTGTCATATCTTATTGCTATAGCCTACTAAAAATTTTTAATGTTTCAATATCAGACGGAGACTGTCATGTCTCGCTACTGTAGCCTTCTGAGCTATGGTTGCTAAGGCAACCCAAGTAAAAAGTCTCCTGCAGTCAGCTGTTTTATCGTAAACTAAAGCCTTCAAATAATTCTTTTCTCGCCAAATCAACTTCTCTGTCTCTCTTCTATGTGTGCAGCGAAGCTTTGCTTCTTAGTCTTCATTTCATTGCCCAAAATCAGGATGCCATTAAATGGAATTCAATTAAAGAGAAAACATCTGTGACTAGAAAACACATCTTAAACTCACGATTGATATATGAATCAACAAGAATTTACAGGCAGGATGACGATGCTGAGATAGATTAATTTAAACTCCGACATTCCTGTTTTATACACGATACACTTCTGAGACTTCAGGTGCGTGAAAGTGAAACCTAAACTCTTTAACACGTATCATTACAGAAATACGCTCCGGGGTGTCAGTAGGCTATGAAAACGTGATAATTTTTTTATTATTATTTAACATATTCATTGTAAATTTTTTTCCCCCAGAAAGAAGAATGCCAAGACAGGAACGAGTCGAGATGAGTCGCAAAAGAGCTCTGGAAGATGAAGCAAAAAACTGCCAAAAAATGGACACCTACTTCAAAAGGTTATCATGGAAGAGTTAATTGTTAGATTCTTCTTATGTTAGCCTAAGTTTATGTGGTACATTTAGGATATAACATTTGGAAGGAATTAATACCCCTTTTCTGTCGCTCTTCATGTTAAACCAGATATGTGTTTTGCATATTGGTATGTATGTGTATGTATATAGATCCGTGTATATACATTGGATATAAATTTTGTTTATTATTTTATTTTTTGGGGGGAATATGTCCATTTAATATTTAGGTTTATTTACAAGAGGTTCTACATGTTTCTAAATTATGGTTATGCACATGTGTCAGTGTATATAGATGTATGCATTATTATATATTTTATAAATATATTATATTATATTTATTTTCAGATACATAGATTCATGATAGTGTTAAAATTGTCTATGCTTTAAAAGGTTGTTTTGACATGTCTGGAATGAATCAATAAAATGAAATGAAATATATTAACTAGTTGTGCCACTATGATTCATCATAAAACTGTTTTAAATTTTTCAGCCAGTGCAAAAAAGACAGAGGGAGCATAGAGAGGTGGAGGCCAACTGTTTTTCCTTATGTGTCTAGGAAGACCCCAGGTTCTCCATTCTCATCATCAGATGCCGATTTGAATTAAATTTATGGCTGTGTAATAACCTGATAAAAGTCAATGGCATTGCCTATTTTGTTGTCTGTTTCCCTTTGATAAAAGTCCAAAGGTTGTGGTAGCCTATTAAAAATATCTAAGGTTCTGCCGTTTATTAGCATATATTGTGTTTTTTTAATTATGGCCTTGTTGCCCTGACATTTGGCCTTTGTGCCCTCAAAAAAAAATGCCCCTATGAAGGCCAAGTGGCCTTGTCCCTCAAATCACGAAATTCCAGGCCTGATCATTATCACAGGTAAAGAAAATAACACATCCAACATTTATTTATTTTTATTTAGTTGTTTATTTCATGAAATCGTACTGTTTTAAATATTATGAAGTTTATGGACATTAACACATTCTGCTTTAGCTTACAAGCTAACCACATGTCAGTTACTGCTTGTGTAACCAAACAATAGAATTAGTCAGAGTCCTGACAGCAGTTTACTATCAATCCAGAATTTATTTATTATATACGTGTATATCTGAGATCAGACACACAAGTGTGGTTTGCATGGGTCCAGACTAGTAATATTAATTAATACTTTAATAATTGATATTTGTTGTATTAACTTGCATGCTATTGATTGGCATACATTATTTTGCTAAAAATAAAAAATTATTTTTTATGTCTGTCCAGCCTATGTGGGATAGAGTACTGTATGTTGGTAAATAACTATGTCAACAGTGGCATTTAGCCTAATGCATCAAACTTGTTGTTTACAGGGACCAGTAGCTGCTCGGTTATTGGAACGTCTGAAATCAAGGATTACAAATGTGTTGAATCAACCACACTTAAATTTGGACTATTTACAATACATTGTAAATCAAGAATAAACCGTCCATAGACTTCATATTATTTAAAACAGTACAATTTCATGAATATAAACAACTAAATAGAAATAAATAAATGTTGGATGTGTTATTTACTTTACCTGTGATGATGATGATGATGATGCTTCCCCGACGGTGTCCATGTTTTCAGCTATCCTTCTGCGCATTTTTCGGGGTTCGATTGCTTTCCCCTGTGAACTGCCTGTGACGTCATTTCAACAGTTTTTCGACTCGTACCCACAAACTTGAATTCGTGTTCACAGTGAAGACTCGTAGTTGTAGAAATTAGAGTTGTATTCACAAGACTTTGCACTCACAGCTTTTAGATTCACACTCACATAAAACCAATCCTAACCCTAATAATTTATCAGACTCATGTGTGTGACAGCAGAATTTTGGGTATGTGGAAGTCAGCAGAAAGAGACGAAAGTATTTTGAGTCTCGCTTTATTCTCCAAAGCTTCCAACCAGAACAACGAATACCAAAAAGCGTGATACAGAATGGGCGCCAAAAGTATGGTCTCTCTTTCCTCTTCGCTCTTCCTTTTCCTCTCTCTCCTTCACAATAAAAGCGTACATTCAGAGCTTACATTCTGGTGTGAAATATAATAGGATTAGTGTCCGCCACACAGGCCCCCCCTGAACACACAGAATGTCACAAACCCCAACAGCATATCACAGGAGAAACCATCTGGAAGAAAAAAAACAAAAAACAAACAAATAACAATTAACTGTAACGTCTAGGGAGTTTAATAAGACGGCCGCTACGGCTGCTCGTCGGGGCCGGCGGTGGTGAAAGGGAGGTAGATGCGCCCGACTGATCACAAACCGGCTGACCCAAAGGGGAGGACCCAGGTGCAGGGGAAAAACGTGGAACCGGTGGACGACCACGACGCGGAGGCTGGGCCAACTCAACTGGGTCACCAGGAAACACATGAGCCGGCTTCAAACGGTCCACCGAAACACGCTCAGGCCTGTCCCCAAATTCCACCAAAAAATCCTTAGGCCCCCTTTCCAAAACACGAAATGGACCATCATACGGAGGTTGAAGCGGCGAACGGTGTGCGTCATGTCGCATAAAAACATACTCAGCTGACATAAGGTCTTTCGGCACAAAAGTCTGCGGAAGACAGTGATGCACTGCCAATGGGCCCAAAGATCCAGCGTCCCCCGGGAGGACTGCCCTCCGACTGATGGGGGCAACCGAACCCGCCGGACCCGGAAGAAACTCCCCCGGTACCCGCAAAGGCTGTCCAAGGACCAACTCAGCTGAAGAAAATCGCAGGTCCTCTTTAGGAGCCGACCGCAAGCCCAACAAAACCCAAGGCAGGCGATCCATCCAACCATCATCCACCAGTGAGGCCCGCAATGCAGCTTTCATGGTACGATGAAATCTCTCACAAAGGCCATTGGCCTGAGGATGGTAGGCGGCAGTACGATGCAGTTTAACACCAAGGCTCTCCGCCACTGCAGTCCACAACTCGGAGGTGAACTGGGGACCCCTGTCTGAGGTCAAGTCCAACGGAACACCAAAACGTGACACCCAGGAGGAGATGAATGCCCGAGCCACGTCAATCGAAGTGGTCGACGAAAGTGGAACTGCCTCCGGCCACCGAGTAGTCCTGTCAACCATCGTCAGGAGATGAGTAAAACCCCTGGAAAGAGGAAGTGGGCCCACCAAGTCTACATGCACATGCTCAAACTTCCCCTGAGGAACAGGAAACTGTTCCAGCGGAGCCTTAGTATGCCGTTGCACCTTGGCACGCTGGCAGGCTAGACAGGAAACTGCCCATGACCGAACATCTCGACGGAGACCTGGCCACACAAACTTTTCCCCCACCAGTTTAACCGAGGCTTTGACGCCTGGGTGGGAAAGGGAATGTACTGCATCAAAAACCCGCCGACGCCAGCTATCAGGAACAAAAGGACGAGGCCTGCCGGTTGAGACATCACACAGGAGAGTTGCACCACTGTCATGAAAGGAGACCTCCTCCAACTGCAAACTGGATTCAGCTGCCTTAAAGTCGAGAATACCTGGGTCCGTCAGCTGGTCTGTGGCCATGGCAAGGTAGTCAACGCCTAAATGCACGGAAGCGACGGGCGCTCTGGACAGACAATCAGCCACCAGATTATTCTTGCCAGCCACATGTTGAATGTCAGTCGTAAACTCCGAAATCGCGGACAAGTGCCGCTGCTGCCGTGCTGACCATGGCTCAGAAACCTTTGCCATCGCAAAAGTGAGGGGCTTGTGGTCAACAAAAGCGGTGAAGGTCCTACCTTCCAACACGAACCGAAAATGGCGCGTTGCCAGAAAAAGGGCGAGCAGTTCCCTATCAAAAGTGCTATACTTCCTTTCAGCATCCCGAAGTTTCCTGCTAAAAAATGCGAGGGGTTGCCAAGCACCATCCACCCATTGTTCACACACTGCCCCCACAGCATAATCAGAGGCATCAGTCGTCAGGGCCACAGGGGCCGTTGGACAAGGATGGGCCAAGAGCGCAGCATTAGCCAGGGCCTTCTTAGCATTATCAAACGCCTGCACCCTTTCGGGAGTCCACTCTATCACCTGGTCACCTTTTTTGCCTCGAAGTGCGTCATACAAGGGGTGCATGAGGTGAGCAGCTTGCGGGATGAAACGGTTATAAAAGTTCACCATTCCCAAAAACTCCTGTAGGGGTTTCACTGAGGGAGGGCGAGGAAAAACTGAAACCGCCTCGACTTTGGCAGGAAGGGGAACTACCCCTTGGGGAGACACTCGATGTCCCAGGAACTCAATGGTAGGCAGACCAAACTGGCATTTAGCCGGATTAACGATCAGGCCGTGCTCACTCAGTCTAACAAACAACTGGCGGAGATGCACCATGTGTTCCGCTGCAGAGGGGCTAGCTACCAGTATATCATCCAGATACACAAACAAAAACGGCATACCCTGCAGGACCGAATCCATAAGTCGCTGGAAAGTCTGCGCCGCACCTTTAAGGCCAAATGGCATCCGCAAAAACTCAAAAAGACCAAAAGGAGTGATAACAGCAGTCTTGGGAACATCCAAGGGATGTACAGGAACCTGATGGTAGCCACGGACTAAATCCACCTTGGAAAAAACTGTCGCCCCAGCAAGGCGAGCAGAAAAGTCCTGAATGTGAGGGACTGGATACCGGTCGTCACTTGTCGCGTTATTAATGCGCCGAAAATCCCCACAAGGTCTCCAACCCCCGTCTGCCTTAGGAACCATATGCAAAGGGGACGCCCACGGACTTTTGGAGCGGCGTACGATTCCGAGGCGCTCCATGTTAGCAAACTCAGCCTTAGCTATGGCTAACTTAGTGGTATCTAGGCGGCGTGCCCGCGCAAAAACAGGTCGACCCACAGTTGGGATACAATGCTCCACCCCATGCCTAGCCACGGTAGCAGAAAATGTGGGTTGGGTCAGAGCAGGAAACTCTGCTAACAAACGCTGATACTCATCACCTGTGGCAAGCATGTTAGCGAGAGGCCGATGGCCAGGTCCCCCAAGTTTGCAGGGGTATGTATCAAATGAGACAGCATCAATTAAACAGCTGTTGGCAACATGTACTAACAACCTGAAAGCACACAAAAAATCAGCACCCAAAATAGGTACAGACACAGAAGCAATCACAAAGTCCCACTCGAACCGGCGTCCACTAAAACACACAGTCACAGACCTTGAACCAAAGGTGCGAATGGGCGTGCCGTTTGCCGCATCCAGCGGGGGGCCGCGGCTCTGACACAAAACGTCCGTCGCCGAAACCGGCATTATGCTCCGCTGCGCCCCTGAGTCCACCAGGAACCGGCGTCCAGAAACCTCGTCCACGATAAAAAGCAGCTTGTCTGAACTGCCAGCACACACAGCTGCTAGCGAGCGCCGGCTCTCTCGTTTCCCTAACGGCGGAACGAACACGGAGGAATGCAGCGCCTCGCCTTTAGTCCAAACCGGCGGTGATAGAAGCAGAGCACGTCGTCCTTCCGCTGCTCCGACACGGCAGCCACAGCAGCAATCTCCGATCCTCCTGGAGGCACGCCTGGTAAAAGCGCATGCACGCTGTAATGCCTGGACGCCAACAAAAGCCGGTCGGCCTCTTCAGCCAGCGCACGGTAATCCTTCGCCTGGATCCGGGGAGAGCTCGCCAGCGCGGTGCGGACAGCAGGAGGGAGCTGACGCAGAAACAGGTGTGTAAAGAGGAAGGAAACATCTCCCGAACCCACCAACGCCAGCATGTGCTCCATCAGCTCCGAGGGCTTGCGATCCCCCAAACCATCAATGGATAACAAACGATCAGCCCGCTCAGCGTCTGAAAGTTGATAAAGCCGCAGGAGGTTTTTCTTGAGCGCGCCATATTTGTCAGCGGCCGGCGGGCTCCGTAGTAGACCCATCAGACGGCGGGTGGAAACGGAATCCAATGCAGCCACGACATGAAAGTACTTGGTCTCGTCAGCAGTTATGCCGCGTAGATGAAACTGGGCCTCCACATGCTGGAACCACGGCTCCGGGTCATGTTGCCAGAACTCGGGAAGCTTGATCACGGCCGCAAACACGGCGGACGCAGAAGCGGCGGGGGGGTGAAACCAGGGCCGGCGGAGAAACAGCATCCCGGGAGGAGGCAGAGACCGAAACCGCGGCCGGTGGAGAAACAGCGGCAGCGTCTGGTGAGTCTTCAGATGACATGTTCAGACGTTCGGGGTCACCAATGTGGAAGTCAGCAGAAAGAGACGAAAGTATTTTGAGTCTCGCTTTATTCTCCAAAGCTTCCAACCAGAACAACGAATACCAAAAAGCGTGATACAGAATGGGCGCCAAAAGTATGGTCTCTCTTTCCTCTTCGCTCTTCCTTTTCCTCTCTCTCCTTCACAATAAAAGCGTACATTCAGAGCTTACATTCTGGTGTGAAATATAATAGGATTAGTGTCCGCCACAGGTACAACTTTTTTATTTACACACAAATGTTTGTCATTACAAATACAAATGCTTATAACATGGACACATCTTTTTGACAGCGACCTTACTCCATATATAAATACATAACAAACACACATATATGTATAACAGTTGAAAAAAGTAAACAGAAATGGAGGATTGATTTGGTATAATGATACTGTATTGCTCCTAATCAGTGCCCAAAGGCACAATGTAAAAACATGTCCGTCAGCATCTGTTTTGACCACCAAAATTCCAAATATTGTGTTTACATCACACAGACCACTGTGACTGGCTGTGGTTGGTCTGTAAGGGTCTGAGGATGAAGCTTAGCTTAGCATAGCTGTGCCAACAGCATTGGTCAAAACTGATTACAAGCCCCAACACAATTCTGTTTGGAAGAGTTCTGAAATGATTGTCCATGAGCAACTCAGCTACTTCAGCCTACTGGTAGGTGAGGCACTCGCCAGCGCCGGCCTACTACGCCTCCTCATAGAGCTTCACAGTGGAGCCCCATTGCTCCGCAGTGGAGCTCTGTGACTGACCTCAGCTTATGCAACGACTGCCGGCCTGTTCCCCTGTGGGAGCTCAGCCATGGAGAGCCGCACAGTTCAAGCAAAAAGAGGCTTCAAATACTCTCTGTACAAACCTATGTGTCACTTGACCGGATACTTCGCCCGGTTATACATTTACAGCCCATGGGTTAGCTTCATTTAGATTATGTAAAAGTCCTGGGAGCTTTATTTTGAGGGAGTGTTTATTTGAGGAAATATGATATATTATATCAATACACATGTTACACAAAGAAGCTCTACATCAATGCCTTCACATGTGATGTGAGTAAAGTCGCCAAGAGATCTCTCTGCGGAGAGAAGCATGAAGGGTACTGATGGGTGTGAGGGGAAGGACAAAACAGGGGCAAATGTTGACATGCTGAACCTCACAAGAAATTCCAGATTATGTTCCCATCATCTTGACAAAGAAAAGATCAACACTGACAGCTACATGAGTACTGATCCTGTCTGCTTTGCCTGGAATAACTGGAGGAAGCCACTGCCGCGGGGAAGACTGGAAAGACACAGGTCTGCAGAGGTCTGGGTGAGTGTAAGTGCCTCCCCCTTACTCATCATGTACTGTGGTACTCGGCTAGCCTCTACCAGGCTTTGACTTGTCTTAACTTCATCATTAAATGTTCTTTTAGAATTAGCAGGAGCAGCCAGTGACATGGTCACTTATTGGTGAGTATCCAAAGACAGGCGATATGAGTAACTGCATGGATCAAAAAGAACACTTAATGCTTTGCCTCAGCTGAGATAAACTGTTTTACAATGTAGTGAGTGGAGGCAGCAACCAGGCTTTTATGGAGAGGCTGACTGATAGCTTATACCTGATCTGTGCACACCAGATGCTCCATCTGTAATCAAGCGCATGAGGAGAAGAGCAAAAGGAAGGAGAGAGACTGCCTGGGCAGAGGTACTCCTCATGACAGTTTTAAAAATGGAAAAAGTAACCATATTTAGAATCCTGATTTAGCCAGAGGGAATAACTCATGGATTGTGTTGTTTGTGTGCATGAGCTTTATTTGCTGAGTTATTGAAAGATCAATCAGGCCCTTTGTGGTGCTGTGTTGCAGATATCAATGCAAGGGCTCCAACAGCAAACATATATAATCCCATCAATGTGTTCGTGTAAATAATAAGCTTCCTGATGTTTTGCCCTTAATTCTGAGCTTTATTAGTAAAACACTCAACGAAGATTGGCAATATAATATTCATCACTTGTTAGGCTGCTTTCAATCAAGGGAAACAACAAATCTTTTAGAGCACTAGAAGTCCATCTTCTGATGGTTTTTATGTATGTTAGTTACAGAAAAACATGCTCGGCAGCCATCGATCCTGAGGTAGTGTACCCAAAGGCAGAAATGTCTTTACTGTATTTCAGCTAAACAGCCCTTTCATCTTACTTAGAGCACTGGCAGCACACCGAGCAAGAATGAGATATAGAGGGAGAAAGTCAGTAAGCCACTTAACCTTGCTTATTTTTTCTCCTGATTACTTTATCTAGGTACTACTAATGGACAACTGCATCCTAGAAAATGAGATGTTATGAATGCTTGCTCCTGCCCACATGTAAAATGTGTACAGCAAGAGAAGAAGCAATGGAGGGAACTCATGGAGGTTTTATTGCAACACATCTAAATATATCTATGCAATGTGTTACCAAATACGCAGGACCTATTTATGTCAGTGAGCATCAGTGCATCCCACTTGCAGGCACAAAGGGCAGTTCTAACTTTTCAGCAGAGTCTTTATGCCGCATATATAGAGGGGGCAGTCTTATTGTTCAAAGAACTGCAGCCACATTTTAACCCAGTACATGGACATATCAAACCCATAAAGAATTTTTTTACTTTCAAGGCCAAAAGAGAGAATATATAACTAGAAATGGAGGGTGAAAGTAACAAGACTGAGGAGAGGTATGCATGTAGATGCCTCGAGTAACAACTGACTGTACACTTTTTTTTCCCTTTAAAATAGAGAGGAACTAAAAACAGGAACTTTTGTCACGAGAACTGTTACGAGATTTGATTAATTTAAACGTGATTAGATTGGTTCTCAAACAAAGCCATGTTTGGTCATTCACAGCACAAAAGTTGTGATTTCTCATTTTAAGAAAGAGCCCTCAAGAGTGGAGGAACAAAAATGATTGAAAAAAGGAGGTGATGAAAGCACAAAAATAAAACTACAACAGATAAAAACATTTGTAAATCAAGTGCCAACATCCCCAACTTCATTTAGGAAGTAGATTTCATTGCAGTTCCTTGACTGACCACTAGGTGCTGGCCCCAAAACAAACAACTCTCTGCCGACCTTCATGTTAAAACCTTTCAACCTTACAGCAGAAATAAACATATTTACAGCCCGAGAAAAAGGTTTTAGTCTCTAAAGGTCCCAGGAGGCAGGAACTGATTGACATGGAATTCAGGAAGTAATGCTTCACAGGGAGGAAACGTCTCGCTCTACCTGCCTCGGATGTTTGAGCCTTGTTACTGTCACTTTGTGTTCACATTAAGACATCATCATTCAAACCATATAATAAAAAAAAAAAAAAAAGAAGAAGAAGCTTTAGAAAGTTTAACCCTGATATTTGGATATTTTATCCCATGTTTTGTTTTTTGTTTATTTTATTTCCTGTTTCTTGTTTATATTGGAAAAAAAAAATACTCTTTTCTAAAGATATGTATTTTTTCTCTATTTTTTTTCTAGTTGATCACACATTTTGATCACTAAAAGCCCAAAAATCTTTCAGTTTTTTTAAACCTATCCATTTTTATTTTTGTAAATGGCCTCAACAGGGACAAAATTGTGGTGAACAGCAGCTCCAAAAACATCAGCTCTGCATAACATGCTTGGCACCAATCAAAAGTGGTCAAAGGAAGAATAGCTAGTGAACCTGTGGCTTTGTTACGGATACAAAGGTGTCATAGATGTTATCAGGAGACACAGGCTAGGTAGGTAATGCTTTCCTCATGTTTCAGGCGAGTGACAGGGCATCGAACTACCCAAGCCATATTGAATACATGAAAAGGTAAAAGAACAATTACCTGTCTAAAAGAAAAATGGCTACCATGCACCACTCTTCAGTCCCTTCTGATATCCTCTCCCATAACCATCGAGGAAATGCCACACCAGTATTAACTCTTTTTTTTCCTCTTGCAGGATACAGCCTTTTTTTTTTTTTTATTTTTATTTTGGCTGCAGCTGTCTTGAATACTAACCTTCACTTCAAAGCCATTCTGGTTTTTGGTGCACTCTTGCCAGTGCAGCTTGGGTCAGAATTGCCCCACGGAGCGACATAAAACATGACCTGGTATGAAAATACATGTTTGCAGCCGAGATGGCAACATGGGAAGATAATAAACTGTTGAAATTGGTGGCGTGAACAGGGAAATGTGCCTCTGGGAAACTGCAACACCTGTCTAAGCATTGTTACAGACCACATGCACTGCTTTGTGATATTCAATGACGTTCCTTTGAAGACTGAGGCCCTCAGAAGAATCCACCTTGTGAACAAGCGACAAATCAGGAATGGATTCTTGGATATGACAAAATGTAAAAGGCATTGACTTCCAATCTGTGGGATGTGCTGGAAAAATGAATTTGATCCACAGAGGCCCAAACTGACAAATCACAGAAATGAAAGGATTTTCTGCTCGGATTTTTGTGTGTGATCCCACAGGACACCTTCAGAGATTTTGTCGAGTTCATGTATCAAGCAGCCAGAGCTGTTTATGGGGGTTGCTGTAAAGTCACGGTAGATCAGTGTAAATCAGAATATGTAAATCAGTGATTTATGCAGCCCTAACTCTTAACTGAACAAAGCAGCTGCAGGCTAGCAGGAGATTTGACAGTGCAGCTTCAATGTAATATATTCAGTCTATGTGTTTGAAAAGGTCATTTATGATGGGCACAGGCCCCTTTGGTCAAAACGCCAATATCTCTTCATAGGGCAAGTGGGTATGAGCTTGTCCCTGCTGCGCCTCTGTCAAACCCTGGTGAGCTTCACTTTTCAAACAATTCCAAACAAAATCTCACATATCAGCCCTCATCTGCTCTGCCATAAAAAAAGCAGAAGCCAAGGGGAGGAACAGTAAGGGTATCTGGTGTAAAATGAATGTAGCATTGGGTATTCAGTTAAACTGCAAGCTAATTTCCACAGTGAACTATATATAATTTTTTTTTATTTGAAGTGAAGTGGTTTTAGCCATTTATAACGGTTCCCTGAGTTTGAGTGTCTCAGAGCTTGAAGCCAAATCCAAGAGGGAAGTTTTTCACGTTGATGATGTTGTGAGAATTAATGTACTAAAATTCACAGCTGTAACTGAGGGTGGGAGGAATGCACTTTTGGCGTTGACCATAAATGCAGTTCTAAGCAAACACAAGTGTTGGATTATACTGCTGGGAGGTCTTTATTTCTCAAATAAAGTCATGCATTTAAAAATGGGTTACTGGGGTGGAGTCAGCCTTCAAAGGTAATTGGAGGAAATCCTTCTTCAATCCCCTTGTCTATTAACTCTCAAGATCAAATTAACCTTTTTAACCCTAATATCAAAATGCCTTTGGTTGGTGTGTCTTTTTTACAACTGTATTAGCTTCACTCAAGAAAAAAATAAACAAATAAATAAACAACCAACTTGATTTTCTGTTGATCTAAACATAACTTATAAAATATCAACCATGGATGGTTTCTCTCAAGAAAAATAGACTTCTGATAATGAATCACCTCAAAAGCTGTTTTAACATACAGACTCAGACAAACAAACTACAGCTAACTCACACAGACAAAATATTGTGTGGATGTATGTATACGGCATTGGTCTATATAGTCAGTAAATGGATCCATGTTTTCTCAGAAAACGACAATAATGTCTTTGTTGTTCTCTGTTGTTTCAAAAGTATTATGGCCTTAATGCAATAGTCATTTTAATGGTGCTTGTGTGTAGTCTCGAGTCTAAATATTGTGACCTTTGTGTCATATGCAAATGCGAAAAATCCATTTTGCCTGTGAAAAGATGAACAGTGGTGGCCAAGAATAAGAAAAAATATCAGTATATATTAAACAAATGCAGGTGAGTTCTGTAACTGTGAAGGAACAGTGGTAAAAAAGAGAACAGTAAATGTCCAACGTGGCAGTGAATGTTCACTAACGTGAAGAAGAACATCTGCAGTGACCTTGAAAACATCTATACTGATGTGTACTCTCAGTCAATGAGCTCATGTGTTTAACGTCTGAGAAATTCAAGGTTGTCTTGTTGCATCACTGTTTTGCTGGATTGTCTGGATATCGTTGTCAAATGAGGAGTGACATTTCCTCATGACAACACGAGCTGTTCAAACTGTTATCATGTTGCTGCAGTCCCTGCTTATTGTGGATGCTGCAACTATTACTGTTGATGATTCATTAGACAGCAAAAATGTTGCAGATAAATGACTGATTGATGGCAGATGTTGACTCCAACAGTAATAAAATGAATGTAAACCATATGTGTACTAATTTAGTAATGTCACAATAACATGGTTGTTAATTGAATCAACTAATCAACTATTTTATTCTATTTTATTACTGACAAAAACTGGCAATGATCAAGTGTGCTTTACTCTGTTCTAACTTTTATGCGTGGGTGTATATATTTTCTGTTCTTTATTTTTTAATTGCCAAGATCATAGAAGAGAATGTGATGCCTCCAAAAATATAGACACACACCAGATCAAGTTTCACTAGAGCTGACAAAACTGTTGAAATCCGCAGGTATGACAAAATTAATTGGCAAAAAGGCTCAAGTAGGAAGATGGTGAGATCAAGCTGAAGTAGATTGCGGAGGGGCTGGTGGGGGTACAGCGTTTGCACTCAGAGAAGTATAAGACAAGGTGGTCGTGACATGCAGCTGAGGAAATAGAAACTCAGGATTTCAATTACATGAGAGCAATTGTTTTTATCTTGAGTGCAAGTTAATGAAACTAATTAGTCTTTACGGCAGGAACCCTCTGGCACGTCAGATAATCGCCAGAGGCATAGATAGTGCCAGTCAATTTTTTTTAGCTGAGCTGCAGTATGGGGCAAAACAAACAAGTGCTTATCGCTCCCGCAGACATTACGTTGGGGATTTACATCAACTTCTAGACCTCTTTTCACCTTCCCAGTTTGTTTAATGGTCATTTGCATACATTAGTCACAACATAACATATCTAACTACAAAGGCACACACAAAGGTTTAAGCTCCCACGGCAATAATTTCATTTTATAAACAGTCACATGAGTAGAATTTGAACTAATTTTCCAAAGGCCTCAAGTTATATTAAAAACTGTGCATTTGCAATCAGTTTGGCTTAATTTGTGAGTGAAAAAAAAAAGGAAAGTCATGCAAAAATGCAGACATTCCAAAAATGTTGGGGCTCAGGGCTTCATACCTGAATCTGCTTGTTAGTGCAATAGCTTGTTCAAAAAATACAGGGGAAGACAGAGTAATGCACTTTTCAAAGCATTATGGGAACTGTGATGCACTGGCTTTGTCCAAACAATTATCATCCAGGAGTTTAGCAGCGTTCTGCTAGTTAAAATAAGTGATACCCTCACAACACAAAAAAAGGTATGAAAAAATGATAAGCATTTTCTTCTAGCTGTTTCATCAGTTTGTAATGTAATGAAATAATAGGATCAAAGGAGCCAAAGAAGAGGCCTGGAAGACCAGCAGAGGAAAAAGCAGCGGAAAAAAAAAACCTAAAAAAGATCTACAATCTGTGGTGTAGTAGGGCAAGGATTTGTTATCCAACAACTGAACACATAACCTAAGCACAAGAAGTAAAGACATTGGTGTTTAATAGATTATTTATTTGTCATAAGAATGCTTCTTGATAATAAATACCGTACCACTGGGAAGCCTGTTTATTTCCCTTTTAGGGTGCTTCAAATTTATGGAACATGCATTTGTGGGATGAGTATGTGGATGGCATCCATGTTTTGTCAAATCTTCTCTGCCAATGCCAAACAGCTTTGTTTTTTCTGCTGCTATTGACTTCCAGTACCTCCAGGCACTGACAATCGGTTGGCAATGAGGTACCCGATTGTCCAGATTCTGTCTATAGCATTTAGGGTCGTAGGGTCAGTAACATCTTTTGGTGGAGGTGGTGTGATGGTCTGGGGCAGGATCTCCGTCACTGGAAAAATGAGGCTTGTCATCATTGGAGGCAATTTCAAAGTAGAGAGAGATAGAGGTTACATTTCATAACCAGTGGCAATCCCATATCTCCACAGTCGCCAAACTCCAAACCGTGTCCTTCAAGACGTCAACACTCACCTCCACAGAGTGGGGTTTATCAGAGACTACCTCCAGAATTTAGGAGTGGAGTGGCCTGCCAGCAGTCCTTACCTCAACCCCACTGAACACTTGTGGAATCAGCCTGGGGTTACTGGGATGCCATACCACAGCAGTGTACGATCAGGCTGGTAACCAGCATGAGGAGAAGGTACCAGACTGTTGTGGCTGTGTAAGGTTCTTCCACATGCTACTAAGGCTCCTGTTTGTTAAACTGTTACATTTCCAATAAGTCTTGTTTCTTCAGACTTCATTCATCCAGACCAAACACCAAACAACAGAGAACAGCAAAAGAAAAAACTGCTTGGCGTTGATGGAGAAGATCTGGCAAATCATTTGTGCAACCCACATACTCAACTCTGCCGCTCATCCTACAAATGCATGTTCCTTACAAACATGGCACCATTTAAAAGTGGAATAACAGGCTTTCCAATTTGAAGACAAACCCTGTAGACTGATTAAGTCAAAATAGAATTGTTTTAACAGCAATGAATTTGTAGCTTTGGAGAAGAAGGAATGCAGAATTTCATTAGAACATCTTTCTGATATACAAGTGCAAGAGTTGAACTGATATACTTTCGCTCTGCAATCAGTGGTTAAAGGAACATTTAACGTATTAGAAGGAATGGATTTGGTTAAAGGTAGAAAGAGCATCAGTGTACTTCGAACTGAACTGTCACGAACTTTTAACTCAGTCGTGAACTCCTGTAGCTGCAGGACAAACCCAGATCACCACAACTTCACCACCAAGCTTGAGAGCCGGTCCGAGGTGTTTGTGCTCAGATGGAGAAACTTCTTAACTTTGATCTTGTCTGTTCCAAAGGGCACTGTTCTGAAAGTAATTTTAGTCATTTTATTAATTTTATCTAACTCAAGTTTTGTAGTTTGTCCAGATACAACTTTAGATCATTATTATTTGTAGAGACAAGACCTTTCTCCTGCCAGCCTTCCAAGAAGAGATCATATTTGTACTGTTATGGGCTTTAATTATTTTGAAAGTTTTTGACAGTTTTCTTTTTTAATTTAACATGCTCACTGAAACCTGTAGAGTCTGAGCTGTAGTTCCTGGTGTTTTACTGTTTCTTTGAGCGTGGCCCAGTTTGACTGTGGACTAAACTTGGTATATTAGTAAAGTGATGGAGATCTTCCACCAGTCTGTGGCAGCAAGTACCATTTACTTTCCTGTTGTCTGCTGGGGGCAGAGGGGGGACATCAGTGGAGGGGGCGCCAGCAGGATCATTTGGATTGTGGCTTCCTGTCCCTCACTGCAGGTGGGGCCACTGAATAAACTGCTGTCTAACTTGAACAATCAGTCCCACCCTTCATGACACACTCCAGAAGCAGCAGAGCTCTTCTCCCAAAAGACTCCTTCATCTCCACTGCTACAAAGAACGGTTAAAATCGTACATAGGGGTGTGATTGTTTCATAGCTTATTTGTGTAATGAGCAGGAAGAATTTTGATTGGTTGTTTATGGGATGGCGAGGTTGTCTCAGAAGCACTATAAATAACCTTGAAGTTTTACATTTTCAGCATAATCTTAAATATCAGCAAACATCACATGATCAGCAAAAAGATGAATATGAAAAATATTTGGCTTCTACAACAGCACAATCATCCATCAAGGTGTTTTTTTTTCAACATGCATTTTGAAAGTTTTGCTGTGGCTCACAGTCCTTCACCTTAAACAAAGTCAATTTTTGTCAACAGACCACAAACGTTCTCATAGAACTGTAGATTTTTGAAATGGCTACTAAATTCATGCAGAAGTTGCAATACTTGCCAAGAAAGAAGTTAGTTCTTGAGTACGATGCACATTTTTTGCTTTCAGTCCTATTCCTTTTTTGCTGTTTTGAAACTAAACAGGGGGTTGTTGTGTTAGAATAAATAAATAAAGCAAAAAAATGCATACCAATATTTACACTTATTAGTAAAACTTATTACAGAACTTATATTTAGAGAGAGCATTTTTTCAATCACCCTCAGGAAGTCTAGGCTTCCATCTGGGTTTACAAATTAATGCACTGTGATACAGCGCACGCAAAAACACATATTGGCAGATTACAATGTTTCTATGAAGACTTTCACTAATGATTTGAGTGACCATGAAGCGGAGACGCTTCTAGTGGGCTGATTTGTGTGACTCATAATGTCTGATTAGACAGTGAATCAGAATCAGACAAGGCTGTGTCACTGCAAAAAAGACAGCATTCGAAGCACAAGTAAAAGTAGACATATTAACAAAGGACTTCTTCATAGAATCCTCCCAAATTTTTGTAGATACTTGGCAATTTAATGCCTTAAATTACTTTTTCAGGAGATTAGGTGCAACTTATCAAGACTAAAGTCCGTGCTAACAATTTGAGAAATAGCAGACTGGTCCATTGTGTTCCAGCTTCACACACAAGTGACAAGGGAAACTCTTTGATTAAAGTGTTTGGTCATGTAACAGTCCACGACAGCAACCCAGTTATAAACCTGTATAAACCTCATGTAAGACAGAGTGAGCAGTCGGAGCTCTCCATGGTCCTTACTCAAACATAAACTCACAGGGTGTTTGAGACTGCAGTTGAAACCAAAGTGTTGCCTTCCCTGTTACATTTACAAATATTCCCCTCTGTAGGCTAGCACTTGAAAGTGCACCAACTGTGCCTTAGTGGAACAAATTTCTGCCAGCTATGGTAGGTATCAGGGAAACAGGGATGCCTGATGGAGTTCATGTCCTCAAAACATACCAGCTGTTTTACAGATCCCGAGGACATGCTCAGCTGGATATAATGGTAAATGGACTGCTCTTTTTGAGTCTTGTTGAATACTCAAAGCACTTTTCACTGCAAAGAACCCATTTTTGACAATTTTTATTTTATATTTTTCTTTTTCCAATACATAAACTACTTGTTCTCTATGCTACGCATACTTACACAATTTTATTGGAAACCTGATACTGGGAAAAAAACAGAACTTTACGTTTAATTTAAAGTAAATGATTTAAAGTAAATAAAGTTAAGGTCATTCAGTTGGAAATTTCAGAATATGTGTATGAACTGAGGCGGCTCACTACCTGCTGTCTGCTAGGTGTGTGTGTTTATGTGTACCTTACCAGGCCACTCCAAAGAATTGCCCTTTAACCTTTGTGTCGTGTTCATTTCTCCCCCCTTACTTTAGTCCTCCCGGTCAAATTTGACCGGCCTGTTTTAACTGCTCCTACATTAACAGAAAAACCACTGATTAACACCAAATTTTATTTAACTCCTTTTTAAGCTGTAAACAATGTCTCAGACCACTGGTTTATATGAATAACTGCAGTGAATATACATAAAATAGACACAGAAATAGTAAACTGTATTCCAAAATTATCATTTATTGTAAAAAGAAAGTAACAAAAATCAAAACAGTGACCAAATTCACACATCAACATGAGCCTATCATTTGCATGTGTGTGCGTGTGTGCGTGTGTGTGTGTGGTGTGTGTGTGTGGGGGGGGGGGGGGGGGGGGGGGGGGGGGGGGGGGGGGGCTGTGTTTTCACATGTATCTTCACACACAGGAGTGGCATCCTAACAATATTTTCTACTCTTGCTCTTCCTCCTGTTTCCTGGGTGGATGAATACCAGAGCAAATTGCCATCCTTGGACTGGAATATCACAGGACAGCTCCCACCGCTACACCGGGCTGTGGGCTCGAACGTGAATGTTCAGTACCAGACAGCTCCCACCACTACGCTGGGCTGTGGGAGCTGTTCGGTGCTGAACATGCACGTTCATCACTGGACAGCTCCCACAGCCCGGAGAAGTGGTGGGAGCTGTCCAGTGCTGAACGGGAATGTTCAGAACCGGACAGCTCCCACCACTGTCTCCAGGCTTTGGGAGCTGTCCGGTGCTGAAGTGGTGGGAGCAGTCCGGTGCTGTACATTCACGTTCATTACTGGACAGCTCCCACAGCCCGGAGAAGTGGTGGGAGCTGTCCAGTGCTGAACGTGAATGATCAGCACCGGACAGCTCCCACAGCCCGGTGTAATGGTGGGAGCTGTCCGGTGCTGAACATTCATGTTCAAGCCCACAGCCCCGTGTAGCGGTGGGAGCTGTCTCGTGATATTCCAGTCCAAAGATGGCAATTTGCTCTGGTATTCATCCACCCAGGAGCCTATCATTTGTATGTGTGTGTGTGGGTGGGGGGTGGTGGGTGGGGGCGTGTGTCTTCACACACAGGAGCGGCATCCTACCAATATTTTCTATTCTTGCTCTGCCTCCTATTTCCTGGGTGGATGAATACCAGAGCAAATTGCCATCCTTGGACTGGAATATCACAGGTGCCTCTTCCTCAGGTGTGTCTTCCTCTGGAGCCTCTTCCTCGCCATTTGTTGACTGGTCGGTCTCACAATGGTCTGGATCAAAATCAGGATCAATGTTGTCTTCTATTTCTGAGACATCGTCCTCTATTTCTGGTTGAACTTCAATCCCCTGTTCATCAGGTTGAAATAAAAGGTCCAGAGCTTCTCTGACAAGAAATCATCTGATCGGGCGCCTAGTCAATGTGTTCATAGTAAAATGAGGGCAGTGCACACAAAAAACTATATATAAGGTGTCTCTGAGAAGATATGATACATTTTGTATCGGAAAGTGCGGTTCACATGGGGGGATGGGCACATAAGCCTGGGAAAGAGACGGTTCTCATAACAAAGACCTAATTGTTGACTTTGAAATGTTGAACAAGTGTTAGTGTTATACATTTAGTTTGGAAAGTGCGGTTCACGAGGAGAGATGGGCACATAAGCCTGGGAAAGAGACGGTTCTCATAACAAACACCTAATTGTTGACTTTGAAATGTGGAACAAGTGTTAGTGTTATACATTTAGTTTGAAAAGTGTGGTTCATGTGGGAGGATGGGCACATAAGCACAGGAATGAAGTGGGAAGAGGAGACACCTATTTGTTCAGTCTGAAAGGGGTTCACGTGGGGTGGGGTGGTGTGTGTGTGAGTATGGTGGTGTATTTGTGGTTGTGTACAATCTGATGGATGAACACAATCTAGGGTCACCCATTAATTTCCTATGGTGGTCATTTTTGACCGGGAACACCACAGGTGTTACAAAGTTGAATAAAATACTCAAAATTCAGAGAAAATGGTGATCAGCAATTATATATGTTCAAATGGCTAGTGTGGAGGATATCATAAGGCCCTGAGACAATCAAATGTAAAATATTTATGATTGATGGAAGTAGGAAATCGGTCAGATTTGACCTGAACACGACAGAAAGGTTAAGTTATTAGTAAAGTTTTCTTATTCTGACTAAACACTGTTTCTGCACAATTTCAAAACCTTCAGTTTTAACCAAAAAAGCCAAGTTCAGCTGTAAACTGTCCTTGGGACAACATGACCAATGATCATTTTAATAATCCAGTGATTAGCACAGTACATATATACTTGACAAGCATATGAGCATTTGTTAAGTACACAAATGAAATCACTGCCATTCAGAAGGCAGCAAAGAAGCCTGTAGTGCAACAGGGTCTGGAAGACTCCCGCTTGACATTTTTATGGTCATAATGGAATATTTTTAAAAAAGCAAGATGCAGGTGTGGTGATCAATTAAAAAATAATTCTGCTATTGTACTAGTCTGTGACCAACATCTCTCCTGCTATGAAAGATCTAATGGCAACAAGAAAATACAAAGTTATGGCACATTCTGATCTGCTTACATCTTTTCTGAGCTATTGGCTCATACTATTTTCATAGTATCCAAACCAATAAGAGGGAAGAGAAGGTCATAAAAACTTTGCAGCCATATTCCTTTGGAAGCCTCCCCTTGAAGGACTCTAAAGTGCTAAATTTAATGCAAGTTTGTAAATTTAACCCTTGTGTAGTGTTAGGATTTTCTGCATTCTCGGGGTGTTAAGGAGTCCTTTGGACCCCTTGGGGTTTCATACCATAACTCAGCCCCTGTGCAGGCTAGAGACATTCTGTTTTCACCAGAGGAAACTTGAGGATGCCCCTTAGGTCACTGACCTACCACTAGGTTTCTCCAACCTGAGGGGGTGGAGCCTATTCAAAACGCTTTTTTCCATGCCACCAGCCCCACTTCTCAGCCTCTGTGTGGGCTAGAGACACACTGTCTTCAATGGAGGGTTACTGGTGGGTAGCTGTGACATCACTGACCTCGACCTTTGGGGGTGGAGTTTCGCCATCACGCACACCACAAATCCCACTTCTCAAACTCTGTGTGGTTTAGGGACATGCTATTTTCACTAGTGGGTTACTGGTGGGTAGCTTTGACATCACTGACCCTCCTATGATGACCTCGACCTTTGGGGGCGGAGTTTCGCCATCTTGCACGCCACAACTCCCACTTCTCAGCCTCTGTGGAAAAAGTTATCCTCCATGTCCCTCACATAAAATAAGCCAAGGACAATGAGTTTCAAGTTGAAAAAAGTATTACTTTTATGATTTTTATTTTAGTAAAGATTGAAAATGGGTCCAAAAGACCCTTACATCACACAAGGGTAAAATTTAATGCTTTGATAATGAATAGATAATACCAGTGCTCTTGGCAGCTAATGTGAGGAGCACTGGTCAGAGATAGTTGGCCTCCAGAGCCTGGAAGTATATTTGAATCATGTTTGCCCTTGTTGATTTGCTCATAAAAATTGTGTATTATTTTTTCTTTTTATAGAAACACTTATTTTTGCAACAAGCAAAGACAGCACAATCAATTTGATTTTCTTTTTATCTGGAATCTAACTGAGACCCAGATACAGTGCCTTGCAAAAGTATTCGGCCCCCTTGAACTTTTCAACCTTTTGCCACATTTCAGGCTTCAAATATAAAGATATAAAATTCAATTTTTTTTTGTCAAGAATCAACAACAAGTGGGAGACACAATCAAACTTTTTTAACAAATAAAAAACTGAAAAGTAGGGTGTGCAATAATATTCAGCCCCTTTACTTTCAGAGCAGCAAACTGACTCCAGAAGTTCAGTGAGGATCTCTGAATGATCCAATGTTGTCCTAAATAACTGATGATGATCAATAGAATCTACCTGTGTGTAATCAAGTCTCCATATAAATGCACCTGCTCTGTGATTGTCTCAGGGTTCTGTTTAAAGCGCAGAGAGCATCATGAAAACCAAGGAACACACTAGGCAGGTCCCAGATACTGTTGTGGAGAAGTTTAAAGCTGGATGTGGATACAAAAAGATTTCCCAAGCTTTAAACATCTCAAGGAGCACTGTGCAAGCAATCATATTGAAATGGAAGGAGTATCAGACCACTGCAAATCTACCAAGACCCGGCCGTCCCTCTAAACTTTCATCTGGAACAAGGAGAAGACTGATCAGAGATGCAGCCAAGAGGCCCATGATCACTCTGGATGAACTGATCTACAGCTGAGGTGGGAGAGTCTGTCCAGAGGACAACAATCAGTCGTACACTGCACAAATCTGCACAAATCTGGCCTTTATGGAAGAGTGGCAAGAAGAAAGCCATTTCTCAAAGATATCCATAAAAAGTCCCATTTAAAGTTTGCCACAAGCCACCTGGGAGACACACCAAACATGTGGAAGAAGGTGCTCTACTCAGATGAAACCAAAATCAAATTTTTTGGCCACAATGCAAAACAATATGTTTGGTGTAAAAGCAACACAGCTCATCACCCTGAACACACCATCCCCACTGTCAAACATGGTGGTGGCAGCATCATGGTTTGGGCCTGATTTTCTTCAGCAGGAACAGGGAAGATGGTTAAAATTGATGGGAAGATGGATGGAGCCAAATACAGGAGCATTCTGGAAGAAAACCTGTTGGAGTCTGCAAAAGACCTGAGACTGGGACGGAGATTTATCTTCCAACAGGACAATGACAAAGTCTGGACCCGAATCCAATCCAGAATCTGTGGAAAGAGCTAAAGACTGCTGTTCACAAATGCTCTCCATCCAACCTCACTGAGCTCCTGCTGTTTTGCATGGAAGAATGGGCAAGATATTCAGTCTCTGGATGTGTTAAACTGATAGAGACAAACCCCAAGAGACTGGCAGCTGTAAGGGCAGCAAAAGGTGGAGCTACAAAGTATTAACACAAGCGGGACAAATAATATTAGACACCCCACTTTTCAGTTTTTTATTTGTTGTTGATTCTTGACAAAAAAATAAATTTTATATCTTTATGTTTTAAGCTTGAAATGTGGCAAAAGGTTGGAAGGTTCAAGGGGGCCGAATACTTTCGCAAGACACTGTATGTACACTTTTTAAAATCTTCCTCTGCATGAGATTATTACAAATGTTTATTTTCCTAAAGCCTGCACAAAAACCTTTCCAAAGTCAGAATGAAGATTTCTTTAAGCCTTCGTGCTGACCGTGATGCTGCGGATGCTACAAGCCACTTTTTTTACTAAGAAAAACATCAAAAACAGACTGAAATACTGAGGGAAATACAAACATTGCACACCACACAACTGGTATAAAATTATTTCCTTAGGTGCAGCCCCATCTAGCTGTTTGGGAAATCTCGAAAATCTATTGTCTCCAGATGAAAAGTGAACATCATCAATATTCCCTCATCTGCCAATTGTGAAACATCCTTACACCATCCAAGTCTGAGGTTGCTTTTCATCTAAGGTAGTGGGCTCATCTACAGTTCTACCTCTAACCACTACTATGAAATGTTATTGACACCATTGGATCGTTCTTGACTTCTCTTGGCAATCCAGACACAGTTTTGTGATGATGCGTGCACTTTCCATTGTGAGCGCCGTGTCACAAGGTAAAAGTGATAATGTTACCAGCAAAGATGGTATATTACTACTAGATTATTTGTAAGCTCTTATGACCCAATGCCCACTGGTTCAGAAAAGATGCATGGCAGGACCAAGGGCCCAAAGTCAATTAATAACACTCGATAAGAATTAGAAACAAAATTTCAATAAGCACAGGCCCCGCTTGATAGACCAATATTTAATATCTAAACAACAGTAGACAGGGAAGTTGTCTCTTGCCAACAGTTATCAGAAATACATAGACAATCTTTATAAACTAACTGTCCTTAAACTATTCAATTTATTAAACCCCCATTCCCTGACACTGAAATGAAAGAATTGGCTAGATAAGATGGATCAATGGAGACTTCAATCTAAGCTTTCTACTGTGTGTATTCCATAACTTTATATGCAAAATTATCTACGAGGGATGACAAGGCGCAACACAGACTCCCAGCATGAGCCACACATCACCATAGATCGATATGTACTAGAGGGTGCCTGTAAGTACTGTATGAGGCAGCACTGACAGCACTCACACTTGCACTTATCTGGGGCTTTACAGATCTGTGCCTTTCTGTTTCTTCCTGTGCTAATGGCTTCCTCTGGTTGTTCCAGGCAGGATCACCACTCATGAAGCCGTCAGTACTGATCTGTTCCTGGAATTCCATAGCCTGGAATTTCTTGTGAGGTTCAGGATGTAAACATTCTTCCCCAGTTTGTCATTTTCCTCATGCTGAATCAATGCCTTCCCTTATCTCTGTGCAGAGCGATCTTTCCACCACTTTACCCACATCACACCAGTCGTGAAGGGATAGATGTGTAGCTTCTTTGCTTTGGAACGATCTGATGTGCATTCCACAACATCACACTAGTACACAATGGTTTGAAGGTTGAAAATTATGTAAAAGGAATGATCTGTATCACTTGTTTTGGCTTGTTGCTTTCTTTAACAGAAGTGGTTGTGTCTGCAAAAAGCCCAAAATGCAATGGGTTGTGACTGGCGGTGCCTCCTAAAAGATTTAGATAGCAGCAGTTTTGAAGAACTCGGATAGTCTCTGTTAGCAACTTCTTTTGGTTTTCCATTTTAAGGGTCAGCACAGTGAATCATCATGTTCCACATATTCATTTTGCCATACTGCTTTACATTAGATGTCCTTCCTGACACAACTCTCTCCAATTTATGCAGGCTTGGAACCAGCACCATGACAACACTGGCTTGTGACCCCCTAGTGGCTTGGGGCAACTGGGGACAATACAGGCTCGGTGTCCTGCTGAGGGACACTTCCACGCTTGACAGGACTGGGGATTGGACATCCGACCTAGTCATGGCCATACCCTCCGACTAAACCATGGTTGCCCCTTCTATCTTATGAATCAAAGGAGGATCACAAGTTAAAAAAAAAAAAACAAAAACAAAAAACAAAAGCTGGCAGGACCTCACCTGGAGGGTAAAGTTTTGTGAGAATCAAAATGGCATGGATCACTTGTGACAGCGGATGCATCACAGTCAAAATAAGGAATGAATGAGGAAGTAAAGCTGGGGATGAGCTGTGAACCTGCTGCAGTCTTTATTTGTGTTCACATATTTCCACATTAATGGACAAGTTACAACAGGGGAAAGGAAGAAAATATAAATTGTGGAATTATCAACTTCCTGTGCTCTTGGGGATGAGCCGAGTCAGTGGTTTGTGCGTGATTTATGTTAAGATGCCAGAAAAATAATGGAGAAATCTTTGCCCCGTTCAAAATCATGCAATTTTAGCATAACTAACACAAACTCAATAGCTGAATAACCAGACCAGAAAACATGATCCCAACAGCAACTTCAAACCAAGGTATGCAGTCTTATACATAGCCATGTGTAAGTCCCCAAGCTATATGTTTAATCAGTCTTTAAGAATACCTTTTTCAATGTATTTGTGCTTCTGGAAACACCATCTTTACCAGCAATTCCAGCACTTGAAAATGTCTAAATTATGATTATTTTGTAATTACTTCACTAACCTGTACCCTATGCTGTGAATACATTTAGAAATTAGTGAATAATTGTTCTCCTCAGTTAGTGGAGGGCAGTCCATAGGAGATGAAATGTTTTGTACAAAAGCCGCTTCACTGACTTCTGTACACTCCCACACACATAGGGACATATAATATGAACTTCAGTTTGTAGCATATTCATAAACTCATGGAAGACTCATGAATAAGAAGTCTCTTTGTTCATCTGAGTTATATTATTAGCACAGTATGATGTGCATGCTTATGTATGTTAAATATGCACCTAGCAAATAGTTTATGCATTCAGACTAATTTTAAAATCGATGCCTACAGAGGTCTTGTCAAAAGCTAAAAAGAGATGAAGAAGAAAAAAAAAACCCAGAATGATCCATGAAGAATTATATTTTCACCTGAAAAGGTCAGAACTTTATGGAGTTGCAGCAATAGATTGCTCACACATTGATTTGACAAAACATCACCTTGTGTTTCTTGTTTTAATACTAACCATTGATTGACTGACCTTTATGTATATAAATGGACACCACCATTAATGCGGTTGGCAATGGATTATTCCCAGTTGCATCTGTTTGTCAAAGCTCTCAGAACTCTCAGCTTGTTAATCATTAGTCAGAAGTGCATGGGGATATTTCGATCGACATGAGAAAGTAATGAAAAGCAGTCTTTGCTCCATTTGCTTCGGTCGTATTGTAGAGCACCTGAGTAAAAGGATTTTTCAAAGCCTTAGATGTTACAAAAATACGAAATTATTGCAAGTTAAACTGTGGGATTTCTAATGTGCAAAAAAAGGAGAGAAAAAAATTTGAAAACAAACACAATAAAACAAACACAATGCATTTCTGAAAACATGGAACCTAAACATTCAGAAAACACAACAAAACAGAGGAGTCAGTGGCAAAAAAAACTCCCACAAATATCCCAGTTTTTAATTATTGTTTTTTAATTTTCTGTTTTCATCTCTTTGGTAAAGTTGTGACATTAAGCTTTAAATTTAGAAAGATTTTTAAAGGCGTGATACAAACCCCTTTAAAGAAAAGTTATGAGGCTTTTTTTCCTTTTTAATTGCGGCGAAACTAAAGCTTATCAACATTTAATTTATTTCCTGGACCTTTAGCGATACACTTGTTTGTTTTTAAAAAATTATAAACTGCTATAAAAGCAACACAGTCACACCCTCTCTCCATCTATCCATCATACTGATCAAGGTGATATGTAGCGCTGCCTGAGGGTCACCGATGTCCAAAAGTGGTTGCCAGTATTTTCCTTTTCACATCAAGATTTCCGGGGGCTCCCTGAAACTTTTCACAATTTTATTAACTACAGATTTTGAAGGAGCTTTGTCATTTTTCCATTGAAGAATTTTTCCATTCCACAGAAGAAACTCTTAATAGTTTATTTTGTACTTCTCTGCTGAACAAAGACTGACATATTCATAAATGACAGAAAAACCTGCCATTTTCTCTGGAATTTTTTAATTGTTTCAATTGCCATCTGGTTACTAAAAGCTGCATGGAAAGAAACATACTGTTATTGCTGAAATAATAATAATCTCATCATTGCAAACATGTTTTAAGATTTGCAGCTTTTGGTGTATATTCTTAAAATGCTCTGAGTTGAGTGGAAAAATTCATTGAAACTTAAGGACAACTAATTAAAAAAAAGATAGAGTGACATAAAATTAAATAGATGAATATATAGAAAAGTTAGAGAAGGTTCTGGTAACCATGGGAACTCTAGGTCAGACTCCAACTAGGTCAGAACTATTTCTAGTTTTCCCAACATAAAGCTGAAAGGTGAATGGAGAAACATCACCGTGTCTTCAAATTTATCATCTAGCATTGTGGGTGATCTTTTTTTTTCCCAACAGGACAAGAAGTTCCCCGTATTCCACCCAACATTCTCTAATACTGATCAAACCCAGTTTCAAGAAACACAGAGAGTCAGCGTGCAGTAAGGAATTGAAATCTGAACGTTAGTTCAATTTTTGTCTCGAGACTTGTTTCATTTTGCCATGAAAGTTACAGAAATTCCCTGCTGCCGTTTCATAGCCCCCAGTCCTCATCTTTGAAACGACTTTGCATTCAATTTTTTCATTCAAAATAAAGGTTTTGTGGCAGTCAGACATTATTAGTGACACAATTAACAGCACATTCACTTATTATCCATGTATTTGTCTGGAATCAAATCCACGAGAGAAGGACATGTCACCTTTGGGGCAAAGGCTCACCATCGTTTTCCTCTCGGCCTCTTTCACGTGTTTAGGATCTTTAATTAAGTCCACTGTGTCAGGAGGTGTTTCCCATATTACTACACTGACATTTCAGCTGCCTTTGATATGGAAACCAGAAGAACACAGCCTCCTGAAGTGTGTATGACATCTGAACAGCGGGTACCAGTGGGATCCCTGAGTGCCATTTTTCTGTACTCTCAATTTTAGTCTTTTCTGTGTGTAACAAAATCAGTTTTCCTGTACGCAGTCAAGTCGTAACTCACATAGGAAGGAAAATTACACTGTGCTGCAGGGATGGTGATGAAAACAAAAAAAAATCAAATTTCATTTGATAAATACTTGTTCTCAATGAAGAAAAATGCTATTGGTGCAATCATGAACACCATGATTAGATCAAGAAGATAACAATTCCATAATTACTAAGGTGTTTCCACCATTTTCCTCAAATCATATGCCTGATCATTTTTACAGTCTTCTCTATTTCCAAGCAAGATGATATTCTCACCATGTTTGCCACCTTCACCGAGCTCTCCTTCATTCCCTTTTTCCTGCTTCATTAAATGTTTTTCTCATAGCTTCCATTAAAGGATAACTCAGTCTGATTTCTTTTCAATTTAGAAAATATTGTAACGGCGCTGCAGGAGTTTTAATATTTTTCAGAATCACATTGCTGAAATGCCTAAAACAAGTATGGTTGCCACTCCAAAGAGGAAGAATGAAGATGGAACGCAGCTGTGGCTCACGAGGTGAGAGCAGCTGTCTACTAACTAAGGCAGTGCTTCTTTTCCTGTCTTGCAGTCCACATGTCCTTGGGCAAGAAACTAAATCCCTCATAGACGAAGATGCTTTCATCGGTGTCTGATTGTGGGTATGATAGAAAAAAACACCGTGTGGATCTAATAGAAATAATATGTACAGACCTCTATATGAAGAGTTCTTCATTGGTGGGTGAACGTGGCTTGAATCACAAAAGTCCTTGAGTCGAAGTTGTTGAGTGGTCTAGAATAGAAAAGCACAACATTCAATTAAAGATAAAATAAAATTAATCACCAATATGTTCTTATTGAATTGTGCTTTGACCTGAATCACTGTTGTAAACACATCATTCCTGCTAACAGAATTACAGATAAATCTAAATTTCTTTTTGAAAGACAAAAATGAGAAACATAACAAAAAAATAGACAGAAATTATTAATCTCAAAAACCTCAGGCAATGTGTATGTTAGTTGTTTGTGAGTTCTGGACATCTGATGTTTGGAAATCTACCCTTCTCTTACTGCTCACCAACTCACTGCCCCCAACTTCCATCATATCCTTGAATGTCATCTACAACTCTTGAACTCTTATAGAATCCAAAGTTTGAACTCAATTAGATGCAATACTGAGGTCTGGGACCAAGCTGCTTTGAAATTATTTTTTTTCAATTTCATGCTGAATGTATTTTGCTTGTACATACAGTGCCGTTTGAAAGTATTTTGGCCCCCTTAAACTGTTGTACCTTTTGCCACATTTCAGGCTTCAAACATAAAGATATAAAATTTCAATTTTTTTGTCAACAATCAACAACAAGTGAGACGCAATCGTAAAGTGGAACGAAATTTTAAAGGATATTTTAAACTTTTTAACAAACAAAAAACTGAAAAGTGGAGCGTGCAATGTTATTCGGCCCCCTTGCATTAATACTTTGTAGCGCCACTTTCACTTTCAGCTGCAGGTCTCTTGGGGTTTGTATCTATCAGTTTTGCACATCCAGAGACTGAAATTCTTCCTGTAAAACAGCTGGAGCTCAGTGAGGTTGGATGGAGAGCGTTTGTGAACAGCAGTCTTCAGCTCTTTCCTCAGATTCTGGATTGGATTCAGGTCTGGACTTTGACTTGGCCGTTCTAACACCTGGATACGTTTATTTGTGAACCGTTCCATTGTAGATTTGTCTTCATGTTTTGGATCAATGTCCTGTTGGAAGATAAATCTCCGTCCCAGTCTCAGGTCTTTTGCAGACTCCAACAGGTTTTCTTCCAGAATGGTTCTGTATTTGGCTCCATCCAATCTTCCCGTCAATTTTAACCATCTTCCCTGTCCCTGCTGAAGAAAAGCAGGCCCAGACCATGATGCTGCCACCACCATGTTTGACAGTGGGGATGGTGTGTTCAGGGTGATAAGCTGTGTTGCTTTTACACCAAACATATCGTTTTGCATTGTGGCCAAAAAGTTTGATTTTGGTTTCATCTGACCAGAGCACCTTCTTCCACATGTTTGGTGTGTCTCCCAGGTGGCTTATGGCAAACTTTAAATGAGAATTTTTATGAATATCTTTGAGAAATGAATTTCTTCTTGCCACTCTTCCATAAAGGCCAGATTTGTGCAGTGTACGACTGATTGTTGTCCTCTGGACAGACTCTCCCACCTCAGCTGTAGATCTCTGCAGTTCATCCAGAGTGATCATGGGCCTCTTGGCTGCATCTCTGATCAGTCTTCTCCTTGTTCCAGATGAAAGTTTAGAGGGACAGCCGGGTCTTGGTAGATTTGCAGTGGTCTGATAATCCTTCCATTTCAATATGATTGCTTGCACAGTGCTCCTTGAGATGTTTAAAGCTTGGGAAATCTTTTTGTATCCACATATCCAATAAATTTCGTTCCACTTCAAGATTGTTTCCTACTTGTTGTTGATTGTTGACAAAAAATTTAAATTTTATATCTTTATGTTTGAAGCCTGAAATGTGGCAGGTTGAAAAGTTCAAGGGGGCCCAATACTTTCACAAGGCACTGGAACTATCCACCCGCATATAGTGGAGCCAATTACTGTATGTATCTCTGTGAAATTGTATTGTTTTGTGAGACAGCTTTCAACATTAGCGCTGTAAGTCTTCAAACATATTTGAGTCATTTTGGTGCAACAGCAGATCTGCTTAAACATTTTGAAAGGAGCAGAGTCTTTCAATGTAAAATTCCAACTGATAAATGCGCCCTGACAATATTATCCCCAGACAGGAAAGCTGTGTAAAGCACTCTGTCAAAGATTAGCTGGAATTCGTTGGGGTTGAATTTCTTAAAGACAACTGAGCACTTTGTGTGCTGCCTCATCAGAATGAAGCTCACCGTTCTGCTTTCTAATCAGAATATCAATCTGGTTATCTGTCATGTCTGCTGCTGTTGAAAGGGGAGGGGGGACTCCCAAAAATATGGGAGTATCATTTTCAAGCTGCAACAAGAATTACAGCTAAACAGAGGTTCCTGCATGTTGTTAATGGATACATTTTGCTACACCCTTTTAAACATCAAATAAAGAAAATTAAGGGAAAATTATATTCTTTGTTTAAAAAATGCAACATGGCAGTTGAAGACAACGGTTAATTATGCAATGCCCAAATTTGCAGGACCAACAATTACATCTTGTATTTCGGTAGTATATGTGAATTTCTGGACAATGAGATATGTCAGTCAGTCACACATTCGCTACAAGTACAAACTGAATCCATCATTCTGCCCTATTCTTACATGGGAAAGCTCATGTCTGGTTTTAAAAAAAAATGGCCCCCAGCACTGTGTCCTAAATTTCACCGGGCCTTGACAGGTTGATGCCATATTTACAGTGTGAAATATAATGCGATGAGATGTGGCTATTAGAATGGCTGTAGCTCTTTTTGATCAGAGCCCTCTGCAGCTCAGAGCTGTCAACAGAGTTCCATGAGTTCTTTTATTGGGTCGGAGACCCACGGCTCATCGGGGAGCAGGGGTAACAGAGAGATGGATGCTGTGGGGTTTATGTACACCGGTCCAACACAGACAAGTACAGCAGGAGTGGATGTTTATGCTGTGTTGCTCTAGTTATCATTTGGCAACCCTTTTTTTTCTGCGTAGACGCCAATGAACGCACATGAAACCTTTTTTTGTACTGGTTACTTGAGCTCGTATACCAAAGCACAGCACAGTGGAGAGAAACGCGCTGTCATTTTGGAGAGCGGTGGTATTTTCCAACAACCTTGATTTGTGTTTTTTTTTTTTTTTTGACTGGTCCTTTTTTGCCTTGGTTGCACAAAAAAAGCTAAACTTTTACAAGCAGAGTTTGCTACTCTCATGGACATCCAGATCTTGCCACTGAAAGTGAAGTAAGTTCGTTAGCTCTAACCCTTTTTGCAGAAGGCAGTGACAGGGTTAAGCCACTTCCCCCATTTATGTGTGTAAATGTTAATATTATCAAGATACATCATTCATTATTCGTGTTATTATAATTGTACATGTCTGAGATTCTTTTCACATTCTCATTTTTTTTCTGCCACTCTAACCTTTGCAAAAGAACATTGGGGTGATGAAATTGGCTTCATTGTTTTGTCACTGACAGCTTTATTCACTCATTCATTTTCATTAATTCCCTCTCTGACGGACTCTGTGGTTCACCATGAGATACTCCCTTATGGGCACCATCCCACACCAATATTTTTAAGCTCTTGAAGAGCTTATTTATCCAATTTTGTTGATTCATTATTTTATAAAGGATTTTGAGTTGCCCTTGTGTTTGAAAGGTACTTTATGAATAGTTAAAAAGCCGCCAGTGCCGTCAGTTCTACATTTACTTTAACACCACTGCAGAATTGAAAGCCCTTCTTTTTGACTCTCTCACAAAACGCACAATAAATGTCACACACAGGGAAACTTTAAATGAGCTACAAGACCAACAATATATGAAACCAAACAAAACCCAGCACTGTGCAAACTTATTCAAAAATTTTTTTTAAATATATATATATACATAAAAATGTATTCTGTGTAAACATGTCTGGAAACACGTTCCATTTGTGCACATACTGGATTTCTAAGCATGTCACCACAAGACAGACAGCAACAGCAAAGCTGCACCTTCCATTTCCTTTGGGATATTGGCCAGAGAAAAATGAGAACACAAGCTGAACCAAATAACAATGAAATAAATGACGACTTCTCCAGCCGGGATCCAGCTCCATTGTGCCAGCTGACATTGACGAAGCCCCTAGCCTTCCTATAAGAGAAACCTTTAATACCTTGCAGCCTGCTGATGACTGTGCCCTTTCTTCCCCTTTTCCCCATTGTGTCCAATCACACAGATTCGATTTACAGGCCTTTAAAAATGATTCAAACTTTTATTGCACTGTTCGCTGAGCAGAACGCCACTGAAATGAAATATTGGAGGAGAGCAAGGCAAACATATTTTATTTAAAGTTTAGTTTTATTCACTCCTAATGTCACCAGTATATAATATGATTTCTTCCTTTTGTTGTTTCAGTTTTTAAGCCCCACCCAAAGAGCAATTTTATTCTATTTTTTAAAATGTATTTAACTTTTCTTTTTTTACAGGCAAAAATGATGGTCAGACTGTTTGAGGACATTGAAAAAAATGGAGGAACACTTTGAACATTTTCAGTATAATCTTTCTTCCTCTCCCCATTTTCCATTGTCACTCTCTGCCAGCAGGAAACAGAGAAAAGCCTGATGGAGATTAAATAAGAGATTAGAGTAAAGCATATTTACCGACTGTGGCCTACTGGAATGAGGGGTGGTTGAGGAAAAAAAGGCCCCTCCAATACATTTCATAAGACAGAATGATTTTTCTTTATTATTTCAAGGGAGCTGGTGATGTTCGGACTTGCTGAAGGGCACTGGGTTATAGTTTGCACAGCGTACAACACAGCAAAATAGAATCTGGCTGAATCACCAGGAGAACGATGTGTAAACTGGATCATAAACTGGCAGTGGACGGTTCACGGATTTCGTTCATATCTGATTGTAGCGGTTTCACGTGCACGCGTGTTTAAGGAGGGGGAAACTAATTATCTTGAACCTGAAATTTCAGCAGCAGAATTCCACATGTAAAATAGGCAGAGTAATGAATGCTGAGGGAAGAGGGCACCCTCGAGAGGATTGTCAGCACAGATTTCCTGGATTAGTGTTTGGGGGCGATGGTGCACGGTGACTGAAGCTTTGTTTGTGGCCACGGAAAGGTAATTAATTAAAAACGCTTGTAATGCACTCTGCTCTGTCTCATAATGTTTATGCTGAGGTGGTGTTGGAAGGTGTGGGGTTATCTGAGCAGCCCATGTCCAGAAGCGCATTTCATTAAACTGGTGTAGTCAGGGATTGTGCATCTTCTTCACCTATCTTCTTAAAAAAAAAGAAAAAAAAAAAAAAAACATGTTTCTTAATAGTCTTCAACTTCCACCACTTAAGATTCATTCAATTCAAATCCAGAGCAGTCACTCTACCAGCATGCCTTAATAGATGAGTCAGGAAGCAGGACTTAGTGGGATATTGGAACTGATTATGCTCTTGTTCTATTCATTTGCACAGACCTTCGTTAATTGACTCCTGAGCAACGATGCATTGAGCACACACTATCTGCTGGCAGGCTCTTCCTGACCCCACTCACGACGGGGAACAAAGAAGCAGCACTTGTTTAAGCAAACAGTTTTTGTCTTTTGCCCGTGTGAGTAAAACAGACACCGCGAGAAAAGAGGAGCAGAGAGATGTATTTGTCTGCTGCAGTGATAATATGAGGGATGAATAAGAGGATGACAGCAGCACCAGAAAGTGAGGGAGAACACTGATGGATGTTGGGAGATTATGCTTAGAATAAGTTGGCAGTTCATTCTAAGTTGAATCAAAAAGAAAAAGAAAATATGGCTTATTCTGTGATGATAAAAAGACAACGGCAGCCTCTTTATCACTTGCAAGATTAGTAACAATAAAAATAGAAATAAAGGATAAAATTTCAGGTTTGTGTGTGACAAAGAACTGAAAAAAAGACAACTTGCTTTTAGTCCCTTTGAGTTTTAACTGACTTTACATAAAGTAAACGAGAAAGGCACACCAAGTGAAAAGCTGCTGCAACCAGTGAAATGATCAGTGTAGATCAAGTGGTTTTAGGACATTGAATGAATTTTCACATTCAGGCCAATCTCTATTAATAAATCAACCTATTCTCACTTCCAAGCTATTACATTTGAACACTTGGTCAGGACATGTTAACTTGACGTGGTAATGTAAAGAGAAAGTACTCATTCAAAATCTCCCTCCACACTTGAAATAGATGGGATGAAACTACAGTTTAAAACTGGTGACATTACTCTGCAAACCTGGAAAATGGTGAGAAGCTCGTTGCAGAGGAAGCAAGCACACCACCTAGAAGAACCTGAGTTTATAATGTTTTCCTAAACCTAACCAGGACCATTTTCTTTCTCCGAAACCTTGACAAAAGTATGTGGTCTAACAGCACCATCTATTTTTACACATGATCTGGGGATTCAAAGTCTCAGAAGTGATTGTCCTTCAGTGGAGATTTCTGGTCTTTCAAACAGGAGAAGCTCTTAGTACATCATAAAAAC